>JAAAWM010011886.1:0-119295 GCA_036873465.1 Thinopyrum obtusiflorum
AAAAACAGGACAACAGGAAAAGACTGCATATAGTGTAACATCATCCTTACAAATTTACAGCTGCGTGAGGCAAAAAGAATTCGATACTGATCGACTAAACGCAAACCAAATCGGGATGCAATAGATCGTCGTATTTGGGCATCTCTAGATCAAGTTTACTCTACAGCTGACACGGTCGAGCTGGAAGGAGCTAATCGAGTGATCAGGAGTAAGGACAGATCTCAAGAAACCAGGCTCACGGGGAGAATTCTAACAACAAAGTTGAAAGCCAGTAAACCCCATACCACAATTCAGCAACTAAGCCTAAATGAAGCCCTGGACAAACATACATGAATTAGAGATCTCCGAATTCAGAACTAACTACAGGGCGCGACCATGGCAAGCATTACACCGAAAAAGGGTTTCCCCCCGCTTTATATTATAAAGCACCAGACACACGATCACAGGGTAACTGCCGGGGCGAACGGCACAACAAGCCCAAAAGGGAAAAAGAAGAAATAAAAGCCAACAACGGCAGCTCGGCAAGCACAAATGATCCGCCACCGCTGCGCCCTCCACCTTCGTCCCACCACACGCCATGGCACCGGCCCGCCGCATACCAAGCAGCACCTCCAAGAAGGAATGCGACGCCAACGATGCTGCTGCCCGGACGAGTCCTAGGGTTTCCCCCGGCATACGGAGGGGAGCGGGTGATGGGTAGCGCCGACGCCCTTCAAGAAGGAATGATGGCACCCTCAGGTGTCACCGCGTCGGAGCCGGAAGAACCGGCAAAGATTTCTCCCACATCCCCAAGCACCGCTACCCACTCGAACCGGGGCCATCCAACCATCAAGCCACCCGCAAGCACGCGCCACCACGGTCTTGGACACATCCACGCCGCCCTGCTGCGAACACCACCACGAGGCCAAGGAGGCCGGAAAGAAGCGCCAAGCGACGGGAGGAACCACACCGAAGCCAAGCGGGAGGGAACCACCTCCCCCGCCGACGTGCGGGAGGCCCGAGCCCCCGGCGACGTCGTGGTCGCCGACCGGACGTGGCAGCAGGGCACACCGGGCCACCCCTGGCCCGGCCAGGTCCACAACGGACCCGCAAAGCCCCGCCGGCCATGTTGCAGCAAGCCGGCACCTGCGCCGCCCGCTCCCAGCCGTCAACGCCGCTCTCCCGCCTCCTGGAGGCCACGCCGCCGGCCCGTCCCGCCGCCGGCCCGTCCCGCCGCCGGCCCGCCCAAACCCAGATGGGGCCCGAAGGGCCCAGATCTGGGCCGAGCGGGCTGGTTCAGGCCGCGCCGCCGCGCTGCCCCGCCGCCAACGGCGACGCCGTCGCCCAGTCGTCCACCCACGCCGCGCCAGGATCTCCGCCGCCACGTCGGACCGCCGCCGCCGAAGAGCACCCCCCGGCGCACACCGCCCCGCGCCGGGGAGCACCGAGAGGGGAAGGGCAGGAGGCCGCCGCCGCCAGCAACCCAGGGGCCAGGCCTGGCCGCGGGTGCCGGCGACGGCGGCGGGAAGGGAGGGAGGGAAGGGGGGGCTCTAGAGGAGGGGGGGCGCCGGAGCGCGGCCGGTCGCCCGCGGGGACGACGCGGTCGCGCGAGAGGAGAAGAGCTGATGGCAAGCATTACCTCGGCTATAACGGCGGAAAGATTGAGCCTGTTTATAGGTAAATCCAGTTAAATCGTGAAACATGAAATGCTTTGAAGAGATGAAAACCGCAGTGGTTTGGTTCACAATAATCAAATGCAACTTGCATCACAAAATAGCAGAAACAAGAAGTAAGACATCATACTATAAGTGATGACTGAAAACCAACACGATCAGTTATGCTATCAAAAACTCTGCATCCTAAAACACATCGATAAGCATCAAGATGAAAAACAGGACAACAGGAAAAGACTGCATATAGTGTAACATCATCCTTACAAATTTACAGCGGGGGGGGGGGGGGGGGGGGGGGGGGGGGGGGGGGGGGGGGGGGGGGGGGGGGGGGGGGGGGGGGGGGGGGGGGGGGGGGGGGGGGGGGGGGGGGGGGGGGGGGGGGGGGGGGGGGGGGGGGGGGGGGGGGGGGGGGGGGGGGGGGGGGGGGGGGGGGGGGGGGGGGGGGGGGGGGGGGGGGGGGGGGGGGGGGGGGGGGGGGGGGGGGGGGGGGGGGGGGGGGGGGGGGGGGGGGGGGGGGGGGGGGGGGGGGGGGGGGGGGGGGGGGGGGGGGGGGGGGGGGGGGGGGGGGGGGGGGGGGGGGGGGGGGGGGGGGGGGGGGGGGGGGGGGGGGGGGGGGGGGGGGGGGGGGGGGGGGGGGGGGGGGGGGGGGGGGGGGGGGGGGGGGGGGGGGGGGGGGGGGGGGGGGGGGGGGGGGGGGGGGGGGGGGGGGGGGGGGGGGGGGGGGGGGGGGGGGGGGGGGGGGGGGGGGGGGGGGGGGGGGGGGGGGGGGGGGGGGGGGGGGGGGGGGGGGGGGGGGGGGGGGGGGGGGGGGGGGGGGGGGGGGGGGGGGGGGGGGGGGGGGGGGGGGGGGGGGGGGGGGGGGGGGGGGGGGGGGGGGGGGGGGGGGGGGGGGGGGGGGGGGGGGGGGGGGGGGGGGGGGGGGGGGGGGGGGGGGGGGGGGGGGGGGGGGGGGGGGGGGGGGGGGGGGGGGGGGGGGGGGGGGGGGGGGGGGGGGGGGGGGGGGGGGGGGGGGGGGGGGGGGGGGGGGGGGGGGGGGGGGGGGGGGGGGGGGGGGGGGGGGGGGGGGGGGGGGGGGGGGGGGGGGGGGGGGGGGGGGGGGGGGGGGGGGGGGGGGGGGGGGGGGGGGGGGGGGGGGGGGGGGGGGGGGGGGGGGGGGGGGGGGGGGGGGGGGGGGGGGGGGGGGGGGGGGGGGGGGGGGGGGGGGGGGGGGGGGGGGGGGGGGGGGGGGGGGGGGGGGGGGGGGGGGGGGGGGGGGGGGGGGGGGGGGGGGGGGGGGGGGGGGGGGGGGGGGGGGGGGGGGGGGGGGGGGGGGGGGGGGGGGGGGGGGGGGGGGGGGGGGGGGGGGGGGGGGGGGGGGGGGGGGGGGGGGGGGGGGGGGGGGGGGGGGGGGGGGGGGGGGGGGGGGGGGGGGGGGGGGGGGGGGGGGGGGGGGGGGGGGGGGGGGGGGGGGGGGGGGGGGGGGGGGGGGGGGGGGGGGGGGGGGGGGGGGGGGGGGGGGGGGGGGGGGGGGGGGGGGGGGGGGGGGGGGGGGGGGGGGGGGGGGGGGGGGGGGGGGGGGGGGGGGGGGGGGGGGGGGGGGGGGGGGGGGGGGGGGGGGGGGGGGGGGGGGGGGGGGGGGGGGGGGGGGGGGGGGGGGGGGGGGGGGGGGGGGGGGGGGGGGGGGGGGGGGGGGGGGGGGGGGGGGGGGGGGGGGGGGGGGGGGGGGGGGGGGGGGGGGGGGGGGGGGGGGGGGGGGGGGGGGGGGGGGGGGGGGGGGGGGGGGGGGGGGGGGGGGGGGGGGGGGGGGGGGGGGGGGGGGGGGGGGGGGGGGGGGGGGGGGGGGGGGGGGGGGGGGGGGGGGGGGGGGGGGGGGGGGGGGGGGGGGGGGGGGGGGGGGGGGGGGGGGGGGGGGGGGGGGGGGGGGGGGGGGGGGGGGGGGGGGGGGGGGGGGGGGGGGGGGGGGGGGGGGGGGGGGGGGGGGGGGGGGGGGGGGGGGGGGGGGGGGGGGGGGGGGGGGGGGGGGGGGGGGGGGGGGGGGGGGGGGGGGGGGGGGGGGGGGGGGGGGGGGGGGGGGGGGGGGGGGGGGGGGGGGGGGGGGGGGGGGGGGGGGGGGGGGGGGGGGGGGGGGGGGGGGGGGGGGGGGGGGGGGGGGGGGGGGGGGGGGGGGGGGGGGGGGGGGGGGGGGGGGGGGGGGGGGGGGGGGGGGGGGGGGGGGGGGGGGGGGGGGGGGGGGGGGGGGGGGGGGGGGGGGGGGGGGGGGGGGGGGGGGGGGGGGGGGGGGGGGGGGGGGGGGGGGGGGGGGGGGGGGGGGGGGGGGGGGGGGGGGGGGGGGGGGGGGGGGGGGGGGGGGGGGGGGGGGGGGGGGGGGGGGGGGGGGGGGGGGGGGGGGGGGGGGGGGGGGGGGGGGGGGGGGGGGGGGGGGGGGGGGGGGGGGGGGGGGGGGGGGGGGGGGGGGGGGGGGGGGGGGGGGGGGGGGGGGGGGGGGGGGGGGGGGGGGGGGGGGGGGGGGGGGGGGGGGGGGGGGGGGGGGGGGGGGGGGGGGGGGGGGGGGGGGGGGGGGGGGGGGGGGGGGGGGGGGGGGGGGGGGGGGGGGGGGGGGGGGGGGGGGGGGGGGGGGGGGGGGGGGGGGGGGGGGGGGGGGGGGGGGGGGGGGGGGGGGGGGGGGGGGGGGGGGGGGGGGGGGGGGGGGGGGGGGGGGGGGGGGGGGGGGGGGGGGGGGGGGGGGGGGGGGGGGGGGGGGGGGGGGGGGGGGGGGGGGGGGGGGGGGGGGGGGGGGGGGGGGGGGGGGGGGGGGGGGGGGGGGGGGGGGGGGGGGGGGGGGGGGGGGGGGGGGGGGGGGGGGGGGGGGGGGGGGGGGGGGGGGGGGGGGGGGGGGGGGGGGGGGGGGGGGGGGGGGGGGGGGGGGGGGGGGGGGGGGGGGGGGGGGGGGGGGGGGGGGGGGGGGGGGGGGGGGGGGGGGGGGGGGGGGGGGGGGGGGGGGGGGGGGGGGGGGGGGGGGGGGGGGGGGGGGGGGGGGGGGGGGGGGGGGGGGGGGGGGGGGGGGGGGGGGGGGGGGGGGGGGGGGGGGGGGGGGGGGGGGGGGGGGGGGGGGGGGGGGGGGGGGGGGGGGAAGATGAATAGTTCAAAACACCTACGTCAAGATTTCTCACCAGAGCGACGAAGAGGCAGAGGAGTAAAAAGAATTCCTACTCTCCGATATAACTAGACTCAGAAAAAGTTTTCTTCTAGACTCAACAACGGCCAAACTACACGATCAATCAAGGGGGGGCTCCTAGGGTCGGTCGAGGCTCTGATACCAACTTGTCACGCCCAATATGCGATACTATCCTAGGGGGGGGACTTTGCCATGTCACCATCTGCATTTCATATCATGTCATCATGTGCATTGCATTTGCATACGTGTTCGTCTCTTGCATCCGAGCATTTTCCCCGTTGTCCGTTTTGCAATCCGGGGGGGGGGGGGGGGGGGGGGGGGGAACATCCGACTACGGATGAAACATAAACAGAAACTCAACGACATCCACCCTGCTAGCCCAGGCTGCCGACCTGGAGCCTATCCCCTGAACGAAGAAGAAGCAGAAGAAGAACTCCAAACAAGTAAACATCGCTCTCGCGTCATGATCATCGCACAACCTGTACCTGCAACTGGTGGTGTAGTAATCTGTGAGCCACGAGGACTCAGCAATCCCATTACCATGGGTATCAAGACTAGCAAAGCTTAATGGGAAAGGAATGGATAAGGTGGTGAGGTTGCAGCAGCGACTAAGCATGTATGGTGGCTAACTTACGCAAATGAGAGCGAGAAGAGAAGCAAAGGAACGGTCGTGAAACTAGCAATGATCAAGAAGTGATCCTGAACTCCTACTTACGGCAGACATAACCCAGAAACCGTGTTCACTTCCCGGACTCCGCCGAGAAGAGACCATCACGGCTACACACGCGGTTGATGCGTTTTAATTAAGGTCAAGTGTCAAGTTTCCTACAGAAGAAGTGATCCTGAACTCCTACTTACGTCAAGCATAACCCAAAGACCGTGTTCACTTCCCGGACTCCGCCGAGAAGAGACCGTCACGGCTACACACACGGTTGATGCGTTTTAATTCGGATCAGGTGTCAAGTTATCTACAACCGGACATTAACAAATTCCCATCTGCCACATAACCGCAGGCACGGCTCTCGAAAGTTTATACCCTGCAGGGGTGTCCCAACTTAGCCCATAACAAGCTCTCGCGATCAAGAAAGGAATAGACCTTCTCCCAGGAAGACCCGATCAGTCTCGGAATCCTGGTTTACAAGACATTTCGACAATGGTAAAACAAGACCAGCAAAACCGCCCGATGCGCCGACAATCCCGATAGGAGCTGCACATATCTCATTCTCAGGGCAACACCGGATAAGCGAAGCGTACAGGTTCCGACGAATCCAAGTTGCCAAGGAATGGTCCCGCACGGTGCTCTAGTTTGGACCAACACTTAGACAAGCATTGGCCCGGGGGGGGGGGGGGGGGGGGGGGGGCTATAATAAAGATGACCCTCGAGAGAGCGACTCCCAAGGGAAAAGTAGGTGGTGGTGAGGCAAATGGTAAAAGTCAATGTTGGGCCTTGCTGGACAAGTTTTATTCAAAGCGAACTGTCAGGGGGGGTCCCATAAATCACCCGACCGCGTAAGGAACGCAAAATCCGGGAACATAACACCGGTATGACGGGCTTGGGGACGCTTGATACGTCTCCAACGTATCTATAATTTTTGATTATTCCATGCTATTATACTATTAATCTTGGATGTTTTATATGCATTGTTATGCCATTACATATCATTTTTTTGGGACTAACCTATTAACTTAGTGCCCAGTGCCAGTTGCTGGTTTTTGCCTGTTTTTTGGTTTTCCGGAATATCAGTACCAAACATGTCCAAATGCCACGAAACCTTTTGGAGTTTTATTCTGGACAAAATAGACACTAGAAGCGTTGGGAGGAAGTCAGAAGACGAAGGAGGTGGCCACGAGCCACCAGGGCACGCCCTGGTGCCTCGTGGGCCCACCTTTGCTCCGTTTGACCTAATTCCTCCTCTATAAATTCTCTAAAATTGGGAAACCAACAGAGAGCCACCTAAAATACTTTTTCCGCCACCGCAAGTTCCTGCTCTTGAGAGATTCCAACTGGAAGCCTTTTCTGATACCGTGCCGGAGAGGGAATCAATCACGGATGGGCTCTACATCAACCTTGCTGCCCTTCCGATGATGTGTGAGTAGTTTACCTGTCACGCCCAATATGCGACCCTATCCAAAAGGAACTCGAAGGTCCCACCAAGGATAGACCCGCATATTGTGACGCTTTTGCAAGGTGGATATCATTACATCAACATTACATAATAGATAGGGATACATACATAAGGCATACAATGCCACATGAATACAACAATACAACATACAAGAACAACATCCGACTACGGATGAATCATAAACAGAAACTCAAACAATATCCACCCTGCTAGCCCAGGCTGCCGACCTGGAACCTATCCCCTGATCGAAGAAGAAGCAGAAGAAGAACTCAAAGCAAGCAAGCATCGCTCTCGCGTCAAGATCATCGCACAACCTGCACCTGCAACTGTTGTTGTAGTAATCTGTGAGCCACGAGGACTCAGCAATCCCAGGGGGGGGGGGGGGGGGGGGGGGGGGGGGGGGGGGGGGGGGGGGGGGGGGGGGGGGGGGGGGGGGGGGGGGGGGGGGGGGGGGGGGGGGGGGGGGGGGGGGGGGGGGGGGGGGGGGGGGGGGGGGGGGGGGGGGGGGGGGGGGGGGGGGGGGGGGGGGGGGGGGGGGGGGGGGGGGGGGGGGGGGGGGGGGGGGGGGGGGGGGGGGGGGGGGGGGGGGGGGGGGGGGGGGGGGGGGGGGGGGGGGGGGGGGGGGGGGGGGGGGGGGGGGGGGGGGGGGGGGGGGGGGGGGGGGGGGGGGGGGGGGGGGGGGGGGGGGGGGGGGGGGGGGGGGGGGGGGGGGGGGGGGGGGGGGGGGGGGGGGGGGGGGGGGGGGGGGGGGGGGGGGGGGGGGGGGGGGGGGGGGGGGGGGGGGGGGGGGGGGGGGGGGGGGGGGGGGGGGGGGGGGGGGGGGGGGGGGGGGGGGGGGGGGGGGGGGGGGGGGGGGGGGGGGGGGGGGGGGGGGGGGGGGGGGGGGGGGGGGGGGGGGGGGGGGGGGGGGGGGGGGGGGGGGGGGGGGGGGGGGGGGGGGGGGGGGGGGGGGGGGGGGGGGGGGGGGGGGGGGGGGGGGGGGGGGGGGGGGGGGGGGGGGGGGGGGGGGGGGGGGGGGGGGGGGGGGGGGGGGGGGGGGGGGGGGGGGGGGGGGGGGGGGGGGGGGGGGGGGGGGGGGGGGGGGGGGGGGGGGGGGGGGGGGGGGGGGGGGGGGGGGGGGGGGGGGGGGGGGGGGGGGGGGGGGGGGGGGGGGGGGGGGGGGGGGGGGGGGGGGTTGTGGAGTTGAACCAAGGAGTTTGTAAGGGCAAGGAGATCGCCTACTTCGTGGAGATCTACCGTTAGTGAGGCAAGTCCTTCGTGGGCGACGGTCATGGTGGGATAGACAAGGTTGCTTCTTCGTGGAGACAAAGGATTGGCTCAAGCTTCAAGCTCAAGACTCTTCATTTTACATTTCAGTGATCCAAGATCACATTAAGTCTATAGGAAAAGCCAATACTATCAAGAAGGGATGAGGTGTTGCTTAATGAGCCTCTTGCTTCATGTGCTTAGTGATATGCTCCAAAAACCCTCAACCACTTTCTCACATCCACATATGTCCTAAACCTAAAGTCAAACTCGGCCCCACTGATTCTTTCTATCCGGCGCCACTGAGTTTGGATGTCTTAGCCACTGCCACAAACCCTAGGCAAATCGGTCTCACCGATAGGGATCTCGGTCTCACCGAGATGGGATTGTAATCTCTCTGTGAATGCCCATTATCAAAATCGGTCTCACCGAGTTTGAGCAATCGGTACTACCGAGATTACAATGCAAACTCTCTGGTTAACTTATTATCAAAATCGGTCCCACCGAGTTTGCCTGACCAACTCTCTGGAAAGCTTATTACCAAAATCGGTCCCACCGAGTTTGTGTAATCGGTCTTACCGAGATTACGTTATGCCCTAACCCTAACCGAATCGGTCCCACCGAGTTGCATTTCGGTCCCACCGAAAACCCTAATGCTCACATTATTTGCTAAATCAGTCTGACCAAGTTTAACGATTCGGTCCCACCGAGTTTGGTAGATTGTGTGTAACGGTTAGATGGGGGGGGGGGGGGGGGGGGGGGGGGGGGGGGGGGGGGGGGGGGGGGGGGGGGGGGGGGGGGGGGGGGGGGGGGGGGGGGGGGGGGGGGGGGGGGGGGGGGGGGGGGGGGGGGGGGGGGGGGGGGGGGGGGGGGGGGGGGGGGGGGGGGGGGGGGGGGGGGGGGGGGGGGGGGGGGGGGGGGGGGGGGGGGGGGGGGGGGGGGGGGGGGGGGGGGGGGGGGGGGGGGGGGGGGGGGGGGGGGGGGGGGGGGGGGGGGGGGGGGGGGGGGGGGGGGGGGGGGGGGGGGGGGGGGGGGGGGGGGGGGGGGGGGGGGGGGGGGGGGGGGGGGGGGGGGGGGGGGGGGGGGGGGGGGGGGGGGGGGGGGGGGGGGGGGGGGGGGGGGGGGGGGGGGGGGGGGGGGGGGGGGGGGGGGGGGGGGGGGGGGGGGGGGGGGGGGGGGGGGGGGGGGGGGGGGGGGGGGGGGGGGGGGGGGGGGGGGGGGGGGGGGGGGGGGGGGGGGGGGGGGGGGGGGGGGGGGGGGGGGGGGGGGGGGGGGGGGGGGGGGGGGGGGGGGGGGGGGGGGGGGGGGGGGGGGGGGGGGGGGGGGGGGGGGGGGGGGGGGGGGGGGGGGGGGGGGGGGGGGGGGGGGGGGGGGGGGGGGGGGGGGGGGGGGGGGGGGGGGGGGGGGGGGGGGGGGGGGGGGGGGGGGGGGGGGGGGGGGGGGGGGGGGGGGGGGGGGGGGGGGGGGGGGGGGGGGGGGGGGGGGGGGGGGGGGGGGGGGGGGGGGGGGGGGGGGGGGGGGGGGGGGGGGGGGGGGGGGGGGGGGGGGGGGGGGGGGGGGGGGGGGGGGGGGGGGGGGGGGGGGGGGGGGGGGGGGGGGGGGGGGGGGGGGGGGGGGGGGGGGGGGGGGGGGCTAATCCTTGATATTTCTCTTATGATGAAAATCTTATGTCTTGGATATATTTGTATCTTGCATGTTATCTAACCCATGTAGGTACTTGGTTGAATCAAATTCTATGAGATTGTAACCTACTCATATCTTGAGCAATCTCTACATCACCAAGTCTCTACACTATGGTGGTTGAAGACAAGGAAGCACGGAACCATTCAAACATATCCTTTGACAAATTCTATGTTGAGCTTCATGATTGTCATTTTTGGATACACAAGTGCTCTTCCTTGCAAGAACTAACCCATGTAGGTAGATGGACTCAAATTCCAAGTGGTGCTCCAAATTCTTTATAAGCTACATCACCCTTGAGCAACCCACACAAGTTCAACTACATGGATAACACCACCAACCAAGGTATGTTATTCCATCTTAGAGAAGCTATACTCTAAGTCATGAGTTAAAGCAACTCGACAAGATGTGAATACATCAAGATGCATAAACGAAAAATGGCAACCCCATTTTGAGCTTAAACGATGAGTATGACCTATGATCAAGTGATCTCACTTGAATCCTAAGTCAATATACTCTAACATAGGAGACTTTGTCGCCGACCATCTCTAGATGAAGTTCTCTTATGTTATTTTCTATGTTTTTGCATTCGTCTCATGCATATTTGTTTCCCCTTTCAAAAGAAAACTTCATCTAGATTTCTTTCTGTTTTCTCTACAGTTTCTGCATCAAATTTATTGCATATCATTCAGTTAATTCCTTGCAAATCCTTGTTAGATCTTATTCGTCTAGTGAGCTGAGGTGACAAGTGTTTTCTCTGTGATGAACTCGGTTACCTACCACTCGGTGCCACCGATTTCACACAGGAAAAAACAGTTTGCCACTTATTCTGTGTTTCTTCTGATCCAGCTCCACTCAATGAATCTTGTCCTCTACAAGCATCACATTTTTATCATTGCTTTATGGTGTGACTCAAGGATCAAACCCATTTACGACAAATTCCAGAGGGGAGAGAGAGATTACATCTTTATCAAGCCCTTCTTGGAAATTGATGTCAAAGGGGGAGAGAGAGATCACATCAAAGCTTATCTTTTAGAGAGAGAGTGTCACCTTCTCAGGGGAGAGAGATCTCCAGGGGGAGAGAATACTAGTAGAGAGTATTTCTCAAGGATCCCAGATGCTTGGTGTTCAAGAGGAGAGATGCCACATGTCTTCTTGAGGGGAAAGACATGTTCTCCTTATTGAAAAAGGCTTTGAAATTGGGAAAATTGATTCTACTCTTTTTACTAAAAGGGTTTGTGTTCCAAATCTATGTTGATGATATTATATTTGGTTCAACTAACCCTCATTTTAGTGAAAAGTTTGGGAAGCTAATGTCGGAGAAGTTTGAGATGTCTATGATGAGTGAACTCAAATTCTTTCTTGGGTTGCAAATGAATCAAACTAAGGAAGGTACTTTTGTTTCTCAAACAAAGTACACTAAGGACTTATTCAAGAAGTTCAATATGCAAGAATGCAAAGGTATGACTACACCCATGCCTACTAGTGGACATCTTGACTTAACCAAAGATGATGAACTGGTTGACCAAAAGGTTTATCGCTCTATGATTGGTTCATTGTTATATCTATGTGCTTCATGTCCCGATATTATGCTAAGTGTGTGCATGTGCGCACGATATCAAGCTGCTCCTAAAGAATGTCCTTAAGGCCGTGAAAAGGATAGTAAGATACTTAATCCATACACCAAATTTTGGCATTTGGTATCCTAAGAGGGCCTCTTTCGATCTTGTTGGCTACTCCGACTCAGACTATGCCGGAGACAAGGATGATAGAAAGTCCACTTCAGGTACTTGTCAATTTCTTGGTAGATCTCTTGTGTGTTGGTCCTCCAAGAAACAAAACTCGGTATCCTTATCCACCGCCAAAGCGGAATACATTGCTGCTGGTTCATGTTGTGCTCAATTACTTTGGATGACCCAAACTCTTAAAGATTATGGGATATATGTGAAACATGTTCCATTGCTTTGTGACAATGAAAGTGCTATCAGAACTGGTCATAATCCTGTGCAACGTTCTCGAACTAAGCATATTGAAGTTCTTCATCATTTCATTCGAGATCATGTTGCTAAGGGTGACATTGATCTTAAGCATGGGGGGGGGGGGGGGGGGGGGGGGGGGGGGGGGGGGGGGGGGGGGGGGGGGGGGGGGGGGGGGGGGGGGGGGGGGGGGGGGGGGGGGGGGGGGGGGGGGGGGGGGGGGGGGGGGGGGGGGGGGGGGGGGGGGGGGGGGGGGGGGGGGGGGGGGGGGGGGGGGGGGGGGGGGGGGGGGGGGGGGGGGGGGGGGGGGGGGGGGGGGGGGGGGGGGGGGGGGGGGGGGGGGGGGGGGGGGGGGGGGGGGGGGGGGGGGGGGGGGGGGGGGGGGGGGGGGGGGGGGGGGGGGGGGGGGGGGGGGGGGGGGGGGGGGGGGGGGGGGGGGGGGGGGGGGGGGGGGGGGGGGGGGGGGGGGGGGGGGGGGGGGGGGGGGGGGGGGGGGGGGGGGGGGGGGGGGGGGGGGGGGGGGGGGGGGGGGGGGGGGGGGGGGGGGGGGGGGGGGGGGGGGGGGGGGGGGGGGGGGGGGGGGGGGGGGGGGGGGGGGGGGGGGGGGGGGGGGGGGGGGGGGGGGGGGGGGGGGGGGGGGGGGGGGGGGGGGGGGGGGGGGGGGGGGGGGGGGGGGGGGGGGGGGGGGGGGGGGGGGGGGGGGGGGGGGGGGGGGGGGGGGGGGGGGGGGGGGGGGGGGGGGGGGGGGGGGGGGGGGGGGGGGGGGGGGGGGGGGGGGGGGGGGGGGGGGGGGGGGGGGGGGGGGGGGGGGGGGGGGGGGGGGGGGGGGGGGGGGGGGGGGGGGGGGGGGGGGGGGGGGGGGGGGGGGGGGGGGGGGGGGGGGGGGGGGGGGGGGGGGGGGGGGGGGGGGGGGGGGGGGGGGGGGGGGGGGGGGGGGGGGGGGGGGGGGGGGGGGGGGGGGGGGGGGGGGGGGGGGGGGGGGGGGGGGGGGGGGGGGGGGGGGGGGGGGGGGGGGGGGGGGGGGGGGGGGGGGGGGGGGGGGGGGGGGGGGGGGGGGGGGGGGGGGGGGGGGGGGGGGGGGGGGGGGGGGGGGGGGGGGGGGGGGGGGGGGGGGGGGGGGGGGGGGGGGGGGGGGGGGGGGGGGGGGGGGGGGGGGGGGGGGGGGGGGGGGGGGGGGGGGGGGGGGGGGGGGGGGGGGGGGGGGGGGGGGGGGGGGGGGGGGGGGGGGGGGGGGGGGGGGGGGGGGGGGGGGGGGGGGGGGGGGGGGGGGGGGGGGGGGGGGGGGGGGGGGGGGGGGGGGGGGGGGGGGGGGGGGGGGGGGGGGGGGGGGGGGGGGGGGGGGGGGGGGGGGGGGGGGGGGGGGGGGGGGGGGGGGGGGGGGGGGGGGGGGGGGGGGGGGGGGGGGGGGGGGGGGGGGGGGGGGGGGGGGGGGGGGGGGGGGGGGGGGGGGGGGGGGGGGGGGGGGGGGGGGGGGGGGGGGGGGGGGGGGGGGGGGGGGGGGGGGGGGGGGGGGGGGGGGGGGGGGGGGGGGGGGGGGGGGGGGGGGGGGGGGGGGGGGGGGGGGGGGGGGGGGGGGGGGGGGGGGGGGGGGGGGGGGGGGGGGGGGGGGGGGGGGGGGGGGGGGGGGGGGGGGGGGGGGGGGGGGGGGGGGGGGGGGGGGGGGGGGGGGGGGGGGGGGGGGGGGGGGGGGGGGGGGGGGGGGGGGGGGGGGGGGGGGGGGGGGGGGGGGGGGGGGGGGGGGGGGGGGGGGGGGGGGGGGGGGGGGGGGGGGGGGGGGGGGGGGGGGGGGGGGGGGGGGGGGGGGGGGGGGGGGGGGGGGGGGGGGGGGGGGGGGGGGGGGGGGGGGGGGGGGGGGGGGGGGGGGGGGGGGGGGGGGGGGGGGGGGGGGGGGGGGGGGGGGGGGGGGGGGGGGGGGGGGGGGGGGGGGGGGGGGGGGTCCATGGAGGGCTCCACCCATGAAGGGTCCACGAAGAAGCAACCTTGTCTATTCCACCATGGCCGTTGCCCATGAAGGACTTGCCTCACTAGGGTAGATCTTCACGAAGTAGGCGATCTCCTTGCCCTTACAAACTCCTTGGTTCAACTCCAAAATCTTGACGGAGGCTCCCAAGTGACACCTAGCCAATCTAGGAGACACCAATCTCCAAGAAGTAACAAATGGTGTGTTGATGATGAGCTCCTTGCTCTTGTGCTTCAAATGATAGTCTCCCCAACACTCAACTCTCTCTCACAGGATTTGGATTTGGTGGAAAGAAGATTTGAGTGGAAAGCAACTTGGGGAAGGCTAGAGATCAAGATTTATGTGGTTGGAATGGAATATCTTGACCTCAACACAAGTGTAGGTGGTTCTCTCTCAGAAAATATGTGTTGGAAGTGTAGGCATGTTCTGATGGCTCTCTCCACGAATGAAGAATGGGTGGAGGGGTATATATAGCCTCCACACAAAATCTAACCGTTACACACAAATCACCAAACTTGGTAGGACCGATTCAAAGAACTCGGTCAGACCGATTTGGTTCATAATGTGACCGTTAGGGTTTTCGGTGGGACCGACTGGATCAACTCGGTGGGACCGATGTGCTAGGGTTAGGGCATAACGTAATCTCGGTGAGACCGATTACACAAACTCGGTGAGACCGATTTTGGTAATAGACTAACAGAGAGTTGGTCAGGAAAACTCGGTGGGACCGATTCGCTCATCTCGATTAGACCGAAACGTTATGAAGGGGTGACAGAGAGTTTGCATTGCAATCTCGATGGGACCGATTGCATATTTTGGTGAGACCGAAATTATTGCAATAGGCAACAGAGAGTTTGCAATCCCATCTCGGTGAGACCGAGATCCCTATCGGTGAGACCGATTTGATTAGGGTTTCTGGCAGTGGCTATGTCAACTGAACTCGGTGGCTCCGGATAGGAAGAATCGGTGGATCCGAGTTTGACTTTTGGTTTGGGACATATGTGGATGTGAGAAAGTAGTTGAGGGCTTTGGAGCATATCACTAAGCACTTTGAGCAAGAACCTCATTAAGCAACACCTCATCCCTTCTTAATAGTATTGGCTTTCCTATGGACTCAATGTGATCTTGGATCACTAAAATAGAAAATGTAGAGTCCTGAGCTTTGAGCTTGAGCCAATCCTTTGTCTTTAGCACTTTGAAGGGGTTCCACATCCTCTAGTCCATGCCACTCCATTGTTGAACTTATCTGAAACATACTAGGTAGAAACATTAGTCCAACAAGAGATATGTTGACATTAATTACCAAAATCACCTAGGGAGCACTTGTGCTTTCAATCTCCCCCTTTTTGGTAATTGATGACAACATACATCAAAGCTTGGTAGATAAGGATATAGAGAACAACAAGTAAAGCTTTGGAAAGACATGTAACATTCATAGGCTCCCCCTACATGTATGCAATCATATAAATATGGAACATAGGAGCATGTGAATGCATAAGCATGACAGAGTAAGCCATGTGTTACATGTATCTTGGCTATATGCATCAGAGCAAATGATGTAAATATAGAAAATGTACCTTCATGCTCATGAGTCCTTCTTACAAACAGTATGTACATCAGCAAGAAGTTCTTATGCACATGACTGAGATGCATATACTCACCTTGTGGTCTTGAGTTGGCTTAGGAAAGAATGAACCTGAGTAAACAAGGTTAGATAACACAGATACATCTAATAGCCAAAGCAAACAAAAGAAACCACAAGAGTACCAAGACTGGGATGACATGTAGAGAGTGAGTACTAAGTACTCTAATGGATATAGACATGTCCCCAAAGGTAAAGATGTGCAATGAATTCAAGGATTTCCTTCCCTTAGTTGTCTTGCTCCCCCTGAATCTTGCATGGGATATTGGGAGAAGATAGGGAACAGAAAATCAGAGCAACGAAAAGAAAATAGAGCTAATGCAAACAATCAAATATGAACATGTCTTTCCCCTCTTAAAGACATGTGACTTCTCTCCTCTTGAACACCAAGCATCTAGGGTTTCTTACACTCTCCCCCTGAGTATTCTCTCCCCCTATAGGAATGATTAAGCTTGAGCTTTGATGTAATCTCTCTCTCTCCCCCTTTGACATCAATTTCCAAGAAGGGCTCTTCTGGATTTTTATTTCAAAAGGGTTTGGTCCTTGAGTATCAAAGCAAAGTAGCAAGTTGAATATGATGCTGGTAGAGGACAAGAGTCATTGAGTGGAGCTGGAGCAGAGTGAATGCAGGAATAAGTGGCAAGCTGTCTTTCCTGTAGTGAAATCGGTAGCACCGAGTTGTGTGCTTCGGTGGCACCGAAAGATCTCGGTTGGACCGAAGAAAACAAACCGGTGTGACCGAGTTCATTACAGAGAAAACACTTGTCACCTCAGCTCACTAGGCAATTAAGATCTCACAAGGATTTGCAAGGAATTTAGCTGAAAGATTTGCAATGAATTTGATGCAAAAATGCAGAACAGAAAAGAAAAGACAAGAAATGAAAAGATCTAGATGAAGTTTTTTTTTGAAAGGGGAAACACAAATGCATGAGACAAATGCAAGAGGAAACACAAGAGAACTTCATCTAGAATTGGGCGGTGACAAAGTCACCTATGTTAGAGTATATTGACTTAGGAGTCAAGTGAGGGCACTTGATCATAGGTCATACTCATCGTTTAAGCTCAAAATGGGGTTACCATTTTTCGTTTAAGCATCTTGACGTATTCACATCTTGTTGAGTTGCTTTGCCCCATGATTTGGAGTAAAGCTTCTCTAAGATGGAATAACATACCTTGGGTGGTGGTGATGATCTTGATCATGTAGTTGAACTTGTGTGGGTTGCTCAAGGTTGATGTAGCTCATCAAGAGTTGGGAGCACCACTTGGAATTTGAGTTCATCTTCCTACATGGGTTAGTTTTGCAAGGAAGAGCACTTGTGTATCCGAAATGGCAATCATAAGATTTAGCATAGAATTTGTCAAAGGATATATTTGAAGGGTTTTGTGCTTCCTTGTCTTCAACCACCATTGTGTAGAGACTTGGTGATGTAGAAATTGCTCAAGATATGAGTGAGTTGCAATTTCATGGATTTAGATTCATCCAAGTACCTACAAGGATTAGATAGCATGCAAGGGTGCAAGAATATCCAAGACATATAGATAGCATCACGAAAGGAATATCAAGGATTAGTCAAAGGCTCATGCCTTGCATGTATCCAAATGGAGTTCCTACTCCAAGTTTGAAGCATCAATGATGTTCAATTCACCTCTCAAACGGCAAAAGACTTTCTCATCAAGCGGTTTGGTGAATATATTCGCCAATTGCTTATCGGTACGAACATGCTTAAGATCAATGTCCCCTTTAGCAACATGATCTCGAATGAAATGATGACGAACTTCAATATGCTTAGTTCGAGAATGTTGCACGGGATTGTGAGCAATCTTAATAGCACTTTCATTGTCACAAAGCAATGGAACATGTTTCACATATATCCCATAATCTTTAAGAGTTTGGGTCATCCAAAGTAATTGAGCACAACATGATCCGGTGGCAATGTATTTCGCTTCGGCGGTGGATAAGGATACCGAGTTTTGTTTCTTGGAGGACCAAGACACAAGAGATCTACCAAGAAATTGACAAGTACCCGAAGTGGACTTTCTATCAACCTTGTCTCCGGCATAGTCCGAATTGGAGTAACCAACAAGATCGAATGAAGACCTCTTAGGATACCAAATGCTAAAATTTGGTGTGTGTATTAAGTATCTCACTATCCTTTTCACAGCCTTAAGATGACACTCTTTAGGGGCCGCTTGATATCATGCACACATGCACACACTTAGCATAATATCAGGACGAGAGGCACATAGATATAACAATGAACCAATCATAGAGCGGTAAACTTTTTGATCAACCGGTTCACCGTCCTTAGTCAAGTCAAGATGTCCACTAGTAGGCATGGGTGTAGACATACCTTTGCATTCTTGCATATTGAACTTCTTGAATAAGTCATTGGTGTACTTTGTTTGAGAAACAAAGGTACCTTCCTTAGTTTGCTTGATTTGCAAACCAAGAAAGAATTTGAGTTCACTCATCATAGACATCTCAAACTTCTCCGACATTAGCTTTCCAAACTTTTCACTAAAATGAGGGTTAGTCGAACCAAATATGATTTCATCAACATAAATTTGGCACACAAATAGTTCTCCATTAACCCTTTTAGTAAAAAGAGTAGAATCTATTTTTCCAATTTCAAAGCCTTTTTCAATAAGGAACTTGGTCAAGCATTTATACCACGCTCTAGGAGCTTGTTTAAGACCATAAAGGGCTTTGTGAAGTTTGCAATCATGATTAGGTTTCTTAGGATTGACAAAGCCGGGAGGTTGCTTAACAAAAACTTCCTCCTCAATTTCACCATTTAGGAAAGCACTTTTAATGTCCATTTGGTACAAAGTGATATCATGGTGATTAGCATAAGCAAGTAAGATGCGAATGGACTCATGTCTAGCAACGGGAGCACATGTCTCACCATAGCTCATACCTTCAACTTGAGTGTAGCCTTGGGCGACTAGGCGTGCTTTGTTGCGGACGACTTGACCGGGGGGGGGGGGGGGGGGGGGGGGGGGGGGGGGGGGGGGGGGGGGGGGGGGGGGGGGGGGGGGGGGGGGGGGGGGGGGGGGGGGGGGGGGGGGGGGGGGGGGGGGGGGGGGGGGGGGGGGGGGGGGGGGGGGGGGGGGGGGGGGGGGGGGGGGGGGGGGGGGGGGGGGGGGGGGGGGGGGGGGGGGGGGGGGGGGGGGGGGGGGGGGGGGGGGGGGGGGGGGGGGGGGGGGGGGGGGGGGGGGGGGGGGGGGGGGGGGGGGGGGGGGGGGGGGGGGGGGGGGGGGGGGGGGGGGGGGGGGGGGGGGGGGGGGGGGGGGGGGGGGGGGGGGGGGGGGGGGGGGGGGGGGGGGGGGGGGGGGGGGGGGGGGGGGGGGGGGGGGGGGGGGGGGGGGGGGGGGGGGGGGGGGGGGGGGGGGGGGGGGGGGGGGGGGGGGGGGGGGGGGGGGGGGGGGGGGGGGGGGGGGGGGGGGGGGGGGGGGGGGGGGGGGGGGGGGGGGGGGGGGGGGGGGGGGGGGGGGGGGGGGGGGGGGGGGGGGGGGGGGGGGGGGGGGGGGGGGGGGGGGGGGGGGGGGGGGGGGGGGGGGGGGGGGGGGGGGGGGGGGGGGGGGGGGGGGGGGGGGGGGGGGGGGGGGGGGGGGGGGGGGGGGGGGGGGGGGGGGGGGGGGGGGGGGGGGGGGGGGGGGGGGGGGGGGGGGGGGGGGGGGGGGGGGGGGGGGGGGGGGGGGGGGGGGGGGGGGGGGGGGGGGGGGGGGGGGGGGGGGGGGGGGGGGGGGGGGGGGGGGGGGGGGGGGGGGGGGGGGGGGGGGGGGGGGGGGGGGGGGGGGGGGGGGGGGGGGGGGGGGGGGGGGGGGGGGGGGGGGGGGGGGGGGGGGGGGGGGGGGGGGGGGGGGGGGGGGGGGGGGGGGGGGGGGGGGGGGGGGGGGGGGGGGGGGGGGGGGGGGGGGGGGGGGGGGGGGGGGGGGGGGGGGGGGGGGGGGGGGGGGGGGGGGGGGGGGGGGGGGGGGGGGGGGGGGGGGGGGGGGGGGGGGGGGGGGGGGGGGGGGGGGGGGGGGGGGGGGGGGGGGGGGGGGGGGGGGGGGGGGGGGGGGGGGGGGGGGGGGGGGGGGGGGGGGGGGGGGGGGGGGGGGGGGGGGGGGGGGGGGGGGGGGGGGGGGGGGGGGGGGGGGGGGGGGGGGGGGGGGGGGGGGGGGGGGGGGGGGGGGGGGGGGGGGGGGGGGGGGGACAAGGATAGACTTTGTAGTGCTTGTCAGGCAGGAAAACAGGTTGGAGGAAGCCATCGCGCGAAGAACATCATGACCACGAGAAGACCACTCGAGCTACTTCACATGGATATCTTTGGTCCCAATGCCTACAAGAGTCTCGGTGGTAACTCATTTGGTCTAGTCATAGTTGATGATTTTTCAAGATTTACGTGGGTGTTCTTTCTTGATGACAAATCGCAGGTCCAAAAGATCTTCAAAAACTTTGCTAGGAAGGCCCAAAATCAATTTGACGTGAAGATCAAGAAGGTTCAGAGCGACAACGGAACGGAGTTCAAGAACGCAAATGTGGATACCTTTCTTGACGAAGAAGGGATTTCACATGAGTTCTCGGCTACGTACACGCCTCAACAAAATGGAGTTGTTGAGAGAAAGAACCGGACTCTTATTGAGATGGCAAGAACGATGCTTGATGAGTACAAGACTCCAAAACACTTTTGGGCGGAAGCGGTTGAGGCAGCTTGTCATGCAACAAATCGATTGTATCTTCACAAGCTACTCGGCAAGACGGCATACGAGCTCCTCACCGGTAACAAACCCCAAGTTGGATACTTTCGAGTATTCGCCTCAAAGTGCTACATTCTTGATAAGCATCGTCGTTCTAAATTTGCTCCTAAATCTCATGAAGGTTTCCTACTTGGTTATGGCTCAAACTCTCACACTTACCGTGTCTACAACAATTTCACCCGAAAGGTTGAAGAGATGGTAGATGTGAAGTTTGATGAATCTAACGGCTCGCAAGTAGAGCAATTGCCAATTGATGTAGGAGACAAAGACCCTTCAGAAGCAATCCAAGACTTGTCTATTGGCAAGATTCGTCCAACGGAGGTGAAGGAGACTACCTCATCCATCCAAGTGGAAGCTTCTACCTCACGACAAGGTGAACCAAGAATTGATACGGAAGCATCCACAAGTGGGACACACCAAGACGAAGAAAACGAGGAAGTACACCAAGATGAACATCAACAACCTCCTTCTCCACCACGACAAGAGAATGCCAACATCAACAATGAAGAAGACCAAGAAGAAGAACAAGATGAAGAAGATGTTCAACCCCGAGCCAAGCCAAAGCTTCCACGAGTTCGAGCAAGAATTGCCAAAGACCATCCCGTTGAACAAATCTACAATGATATCCAAACCGGGAGAATCACTCGCTAAAACTCATTTGGCTAACTTTTGTGAACATTACTCATTCATCTCTAGCATTGAACCTATGAAGGTTGAAGAAGCATTGGAAGATCCGGATTGGATTAACGCTATGCATGAAGAGCTACCCAACTTTGAGAGAAATCAAGTGTGGACATTGGTCGAGAAGCCCGACAACAACCACAACATCATTGGTACCAAATGGGTGTTTCGCAACAAGCAAGATGAAGATGGTCAAGTCGTCCACAACAAAGCACGCCTAGTCGCCCAAGGCTACACTCAAGTCGAAGGTATGGACTATGGTGAGACATATGCTCCCGTTGCTAGACTTGAGTCCATTCGCATCTTACTTGCTTATGCTAATCACCATGATATCACTTTGTACCAAATGGACATTAAAAGTGCTTTCCTAAATGGTGAAATTGAGGAGGAAGTTTATGTTAAGCAACCTCCCGGCTTTGTCAATCCTAAGAAACCTAATCATGTTTACAAACTTCACAAAGCCCTTTATGGTCTTAAACAAGCTCCTGGAGCGTGGTATAAATGCTTAACCAAGTTCCTTATTGAAAAAGGCTTTGAAATTGGAAAAATAGATTCTACTCTTTTTACTAAAAGGGTTAATGGAGAACTATTTGTGTGCCAAATTTATGTTGATGATATCATATTTGGTTCGACTAACCCTCATTTTAGTGAAAAGTTTGGAAAGCTAATGTCGGAGAAGTTTGAGATGTCTATGATGAGTGAACTCAAATTCTTTCTTGGTTTGCAAATCAAGCAAACTAAGGAAGGTACCTTTGTTTCTCAAACAAAGTACACCAAGGACTTATTCAAGAAGTTCAATATGCAAGAATGCAAAGGTATGTCTACACCCATGCCTACTAGTGGACATCTTGACTTGACTAAGGACGGTGAACCGGTTGATCAAAAAGTTTACCGCTCTATGATTGGTTCATTGTTATATCTATGTGCCTCTCGTCCTGATATTATGCTAAATTTGTGCATGTGTGCACGATATCAAGCGTCCCCTAAAGAGTGTCATCTTAAGGCTGTGAAAAGGATAGTGAGATACTTAATTCACACACCAAATTTTGGCATTTGGTATCCTAAGAGGTCTTCTTTCGATCTTGTTGGTTGCTCTGATTCGGACTATGCCGGTGACAAGGTTGATAGAAAGTCCACTTCGGGTACTTGTCAATTTCTTGGTAGATCTCTTGTGTCTTGGTCCTCCAAGAAACAAAACTCGGTATCCTTATCCACCGCCGAAGCGGAATACATTGCCGCCGGATCATGTTGTGCTCAATTACTTTGGATGACCCAAACTCTTAAAGATTATGGGATATATGTGAAACATGTTCCATTGCTTTGTGACAATGAAAGTGCTACTAAGATTGCTCACAATCCCGTGCAACATTCTTGAACTAAGCATATTGAAGTTCGTCATCATTTCATTCGAGATCATGTTGCTAAAGGGGACATTGATCTTAAGCATGTTCGTACCGATAAGCAATTGGCGGATATATTCACCAAACCGCTTGATGAGAAAGTCTTTTGCCGTTTGAGAGGTGAATTGAACATCATTGATGCTTCAAACTTGGAGTAGAAACTCCATTTGGATACATGCAAGGCATGAGCCTTTGACTAATCCTTGATATTCCTTTCATGATGCTATCTATATGTCTTGGATATTCTTGCATCCTTGCATGCTATCTAACCCTTGTAGGTACTTGGATGGATCTAAATCCATGAAATTGCAACTCACTCATATCTTGAGCAATTTCTACATCACCAAGTCTCTACACAATGGTGGTTGAAGACGAGGAAGCACGAAACCCTTCAAATATATCCTTTGACAAATTCTATGCTAAATCTTATGATTGTCATTTCGGATACACAAGTGCTCTTCCTTGCAAAACTAACCCATGTAGGTAGATGAACTCAAATTCCAAGTGGTGCTCCCAACTCTTGATGAGCTACATCAACCTTGAGCAACCCACACAAGTTCAACCAAACGATCAAGATCAACACCACCACCCAAGGTACGTTATTCCATCTTAGAGAAGCTTTACTCCAAATCATGGGGCAAAGCAACTCAACAAGATGTGAATACATCAAGATGCTTAAACAAAAAATGGTAACCCCATTTTGAGCTTAAACGATGAGTATGACCTATGATCAAGTGCCCTCACTTGACTCCTAAGTCAATATACTCTAACATAGGTGACTTTGTCACCGCCCAATTCTAGATGAAGTTCTCTTGTGTTTCCTCTTGCATTTGTCTCATGCATATGTGTTTCCCCTTTCAAAAAAAACTTCATCTAGATCTTTTCATTTCATTTCTTTTCTTTTAGTTCTGCATTTTCTGCATCCAATTCATTGCAAATCTTTCAGCTAATTCCTTGCAAATCCTTGTGAGATCTTAATTGCCTAGTGAGCTAAGGTGACAAGTGTTTTCTCTGTAATGAACTCGGTCACACCGGTTTGTTTTCTTCGGTCCAACCGAGATCTTTCGGCGCCACCGAAGCACACAACTCGGTGCTACCGATTTCACTACAGGAAAGACAACTTGCCACTTATTCCTGCATTCATTCTGCTCCAGCTCCACTAAATGACTCTTGTCCTCTACCAGCATCATATTCGACTTGCTACTTTGCTTTGAGACTCAAGGACCAAACCCTTTTGAAATAAAAATCCAGAAGAGCCCTTCTTGGAAATTGATGTCAAAGGGGGAGAGAGAGATTACATCAATGCTCAAGCTTAATCATTCCTATAGGGGGAGAGAATACTCAAGGGGAGGGTGTAAGAAACCCCAGATGCTTGGTGTTCAAGAGGAGAGAAGTCACATGTCTTTAAGAGGGGAAAGACATGTTCATATTTGATTGTTTGCATTAGCTCTATTTTCTTTTTGTTGCTCTGATTTTCTGTTCCCTATCTTCTCCCAATATCCCATGCAAGATTCAGGGGGAGCAAGACAACTAAGGGAAGGAAATCCTTGAATTCATTGCACATCTTTCCCTTTGGGGACATGTCTATATCCAATAGAGTACTCAATACTCACTCTCTACATGTTATCCCAGTCTTGGTACTCTTGTGGTTTCTTTTGTTTGCTTTGGCTATTAGATGTATCTGTGTTATCTAACCTTGTTTACTCAGGTGGGGGGGGGGGGGGGGGGGGGGGGGGGGGGGGGGGGGGGGGGGGGGGGGGGGGGGGGGGGGGGGGGGGGGGGGGGGGGGGGGGGGGGGGGGGGGGGGGGGGGGGGGGGGGGGGGGGGGGGGGGGGGGGGGGGGGGGGGGGGGGGGGGGGGGGGGGGGGGGGGGGGGGGGGGGGGGGGGGGGGGGGGGGGGGGGGGGGGGGGGGGGGGGGGGGGGGGGGGGGGGGGGGGGGGGGGGGGGGGGGGGGGGGGGGGGGGGGGGGGGGGGGGGGGGGGGGGGGGGGGGGGGGGGGGGGGGGGGGGGGGGGGGGGGGGGGGGGGGGGGGGGGGGGGGGGGGGGGGGGGGGGGGGGGGGGGGGGGGGGGGGGGGGGGGGGGGGGGGGGGGGGGGGGGGGGGGGGGGGGGGGGGGGGGGGGGGGGGGGGGGGGGGGGGGGGGGGGGGGGGGGGGGGGGGGGGGGGGGGGGGGGGGGGGGGGGGGGGGGGGGGGGGGGGGGGGGGGGGGGGGGGGGGGGGGGGGGGGGGGGGGGGGGGGGGGGGGGGGGGGGGGGGGGGGGGGGGGGGGGGGGGGGGGGGGGGGGGGGGGGGGGGGGGGGGGGGGGGGGGGGGGGGGGGGGGGGGGGGGGGGGGGGGGGGGGGGGGGGGGGGGGGGGGGGGGGGGGGGGGGGGGGGGGGGGGGGGGGGGGGGGGGGGGGGGGGGGGGGGGGGGGGGGGGGGGGGGGGGGGGGGGGGGGGGGGGGGGGGGGGGGGGGGGGGGGGGGGGGGGGGGGGGGGGGGGGGGGGGGGGGGGGGGGGGGGGGGGGGGGGGGGGGGGGGGGGGGGGGGGGGGGGGGGGGGGGGGGGGGGGGGGGGGGGGGGGGGGGGGGGGGGGGGGGGGGGGGGGGGGGGGGGGGGGGGGGGGGGGGGGGGGGGGGGGGGGGGGGGGGGGGGGGGGGGGGGGGGGGGGGGGGGGGGGGGGGGGGGGGGGGGGGGGGGGGGGGGGGGGGGGGGGGGGGGGGGGGGGGGGGGGGGGGGGGGGGGGGGGGGGGGGGGGGGGGGGGGGGGGGGGGGGGGGGGGGGGGGGGGGGGGGGGGGGGGGGGGGGGGGGGGGGGGGGGGGGGGGGGGGGGGGGGGGGGGGGGGGGGGGGGGGGGGGGGGGGGGGGGGGGGGGGGGGGGGGGGGGGGGGGGGGGGGGGGGGGGGGGGGGGGGGGGGGGGGGGGGGGGGGGGGGGGGGGGGGGGGGGGGGGGGGGGGGGGGGGGGGGGGGGGGGGGGGGGGGGGGGGGGGGGGGGGGGGGGGGGGGGGGGGGGGGGGGGGGGGGGGGGGGGGGGGGGGGGGGGGGGGGGGGGGGGGGGGGGGGGGGGGGGGGGGGGGGGGGGGGGGGGGGGGGGGGGGGGGGGGGGGGGGGGGGGGGGGGGGGGGGGGGGGGGGGGGGGGGGGGGGGGGGGGGGGGGGGGGGGGGGGGGGGGGGGGGGGGGGGGGGGGGGGGGGGGGGGGGGGGGGGGGGGGGGGGGGGGGGGGGGGGGGGGGGGGGGGGGGGGGGGGGGGGGGGGGGGGGGGGGGGGGGGGGGGGGGGCCCCCCCTCTAGACACCTCTTCTCGATCCTTTCACATGCATATAAGAGATCAAAGAAGTCTCAAATAACTTTCATGGATAAAAAGATAGATCCGATCATAAACTCAAAGTTCATCCGATCCCAACAAACACACCACAAAAAGAGTTACATCATATGGATCTCCAAGAGACCATTGTATTGATAATCAAAAGAGAGAGAGGAAGCCATCTAGCTACTAACTACGGACCTGTAGGTCTACAAAGAACTACTCACACATCTAGCTACTAACTACGGAAGTGTTGAACCCCTCTGTGATGGTGTCTAGAATGGATCTGGTGGTTCTGGACTCTACGGTGGCTGGAATTGATTTTCGTCGACTCCCCTAGGGTTTCTGGAATATCGGGTATTTATAAAGCAAAGAGGCGGTTCAGGGGGCACCCGAGGTGGGCACAACCCACCTGGGGGCGCCTGGGCCCCCAGGCGCGCCCTGGTGGGTTGTGCTCCCCTCGGAGCACCCACAGGTGCTTCTCCGTCCCACTGGATGTCTTCTGGTCCAAAAAAAATCTCCGAAAAGTTTCGCCGCGTTTGGACTCCGTTTGGTATTGATTTCCAGCGATGTAAAAAACATGCAGAAAACAGCAACTGGCACTATGTCAATAGGTTTGTACCAAAAAATGATATAAAATGACTATAAAATGATTATAAAACATCCAAGAATGATAATATAACAGCATGGAACAATCAAAAATTATAGATATGTTGGAGACGTATCAGCATCCCCAAGCTTAATTCCTGCTCGCCCTCGAGTAGGTAAATGATAAAAACAGAATTTTTGATGTGGAATGTTGCCTAAGATGTCATCTCATATATTTTCTTTATAGCATGGACATTTGGACTTTTATATGATTCAAAGCAATAGTCTAGTTTTGACTTGATAACTTAAATACTCAAGCATATCAACAAGCAACCATGTATTTCAAAATATTAACTCTAAAATAAGTTATCCCTAGCCCATCATGCTCAATCATTGATCCATTCATGAAACACACTCCCATATTAACTACACCCAATGCTCAAGTACGATCATAGTGCCTCCTAGTTGGTGCTTTTATAAGAAAATATGGAGACTCAAATTCAAAATAAAAATTGCATAAAGTAAAATAAAGGCCCTTCGCGGAGGGAAGTAGGGATTTGTAGTGGTGCCATAGCTCAAAGCGAAAAACTTAGAGATAAAAACATTTTGGGAGGTGTGTCTTTCCCACCAATGAAAACGACTTAGAGTTCCCAACTCTTTCCATGCTAGATATTTCATAGGCGGTTCCCAAACAGAAAATAAAGTTTATTCCTTTTTCCACCATACTTTCACTTTCCATGGCTAGCCGTATCCACGGTTGCCCTCCATACCAACACTTCCCAAGGAATTTATTATTTGACAACATAAAGTAAATTCATTTTTCATTTCGGGACTGGGCATCCCTAATACCTTTGCCTTACTCTCGTGCAATGATAAGTGAATAAACACTCATCATGAGAATAACACATCTAGCATGGAAAAAATTAGCCACCCCTCACCACCTCGCGAGCGGTACGAACACACAAAAAAGAAGTTTATTTTGAAAATTAGAGATGGCAGATACAAATTTGCTTAGAACCGAAAAAGAATACTGTCGGTGGAAACAACACCTATGGAATCACTAGGATCCCTTCTACGGTTGGCGGGCGCGGGGTTGTGCAAAGAGCGGGTCTGGCAGTTAGCACAAGTATCATTTACCCAGGTTCGGGCCGCGAAGATGCGTAATACCCTAGTCCTGCTTTGATGTATATTTGAGTGTTCTTGAGTTCTTGAAATAGCTATGGTGCGTGTCTAGTCCAAAAGATCTGAATCCCTCTCCGGTACGCCTCGGGCCTCCTTTTATAGACAAAAGGGGTTGCCACAGTGGCACACAGGAGGTGGAAAGGCATACAGTGCTCAGGCTTATCGCCTGTCATTATGGGACAAGGCGCATTAAATGCGCTCCTTAGGTGTCCTGTTGCTTTATTGGGGACGGCAATGGGGCCCGTCCCGTCCGTCGCTGCTCCACCTCGCTCCGACATGTGTCCGGGCCAACGAGGCATGCAGCGCCACGTAGGCTGGCAGGCTGCTAAGATGGCGTGGTGGTAGGGTCTTCACGAAGATCTGCATGCCACCACGCAGGTGCTTGCTAAGTTGGCCTGGAAGCCACACGTTGCCACGCAGGTGCCTGCCCATCTGGTTGGGCTGGCAGCTGTATGGGAATGGCGGTGGAGCCTTGGCAGGCGTGGGCCTGGTTGCGGCCCCGCAGGTGTCCTCGGCAAGGGTCTTGCCGTGACATCGCGGTCGTCCCCGACAAGGATCTTGCCGGAGGTCTCGTGGATTGCCTCGGCGAGGATCTCGCGAGGATCGTCGTCTTCTGGTCCTCATCTAATCTCGTGTCTTTATGATCTTCACAAAGATCTGCATGCCACCACGGAGGTGCCTCCCGAGCCTTGGTTCCAATGTGGTTGACGGTGTTGGAACCCTTGGGCTCAAGGGTGGCGTGCCCCGCTGGTGTTGGGCAAGCTGCCCCGGCAAGGCTCTTGCCGGGGCTGCGGAGGCCGCCCCGGCAAGGGTCTTGCCGGGGGAGTCCACCTCGCCCTCTTGCTCTTTGCGTCTCTGGTCTTGGCGTCGCTCTGCCCGTCTTGTGCCTCCGGTTCCTCCCTTTGCCCTGCTTAGTGTGGCCGCAGGTGCGGCTCTGACTGCTCATGCACAAGTAGAGGGGTAAAAAGGAGGGCCCCTACTTTTGTACACTGGCAGGCGCCCCCGGGCCTGGGCCTCACATAAGCGCAACGTGTTGTTGGGCTAGGCCCAGAACAGTGCGCGGGCAGGCGGGGCGGATTTTTACCGTAGTAACTCCTTCGCTCGCTGCGCTTCCTCATGACCCGGGTGGAATGCGCGACGTGGAGGGTCGTGCGTGACGTGGGGGTCATGCGTGGGGCGGCCGCTGCCCTCATGCGTCACATCGCGGTAAATGGTAATGAAGCGGCCCGTGCCTTCCCCATAAAAAGGAGAAACCGCAGGCGCGACGCCCATTTACCCTCTGTGCCTTCTCCAATCTCGGAACCGCTGCCCCTCCCTTCTCTCTTCTCAAGCTCTTGCTTTCGCTCGCCGCCACTGCCGTGCCTTTGCTGTCCATCATCCTACGTCTCTCTCAGCCGCCATGGCACCCAAAACCAGCAAACACAAGGGAGTGGCCAAAGACATCGGGGGGAAGGAGGCGCCGGAGAGCGAGTTGGCGGCGCGGCGGACGCAGCTCACCTACTTTCCTTTGACGGCCGATGCGTCCACCTCCGGGACTACTTCAAGCCCCTGTGGGGGTGCAAGACGAAGGGGCACCTGATGACCCACAAGTGTAGGGGATCTATCATAGACCTTTCGATAAGTAAGAGTGTCGAACCCAACGAGGAGCAGAAGGAAATGATAAGTGGTTTTCAGCAAGGTATTCTCTGCAAGCACTGAAATTATCGGTAACAGATAGTTTTGTGATAAGGTAATTGGTAACGGGTAACAAGTAACAAGTGTAAATAAAGTGCAGCAAGATGGCCCAATCCTTTTTGTAGCAAAGGAAAAGCCTGGACAAACTCTTATATAGAGAAAAGCGCTCCCTAGGACACATGGGAATTATCGTCAAGCTAGTTTTCATCACGTTCATATGATTCGCGTTCGGTACTTTGATAATTTGATATGTGGGTGGACCGGTGCTTGGGTGCTGTCCTTACTTGGACAAACATCCCACTTATGATTAACTCCTATTGCAAGCATCCGCAACTACAAAAGAAGTATTAAGGTAAACCTAACCATAGCATGAAACATATGGATCCAAATCAGCCCCTTACGAAGCAACGCATAAACTAGGGTTTAAGCTTCTGTCACTCTAGCAACCCATCATCTACTTATTACTTCCCAATGCCTTCCTCTAGTCCCAAACAATGGTGAAGTGTCATGTAGTCGACGTTCACATGACACCACTAGAGGGGAGACAACATACATCTCATCAAAATATCGAACGAATACCAAATTCACATGACTACTAATAGCAAGACTTCTCCCATGTCCTCAGGAACAAACGTAACTACTCACCAAGCATATTCATGTTCATAATCAGAGGGGTATTAATATGCATAATGGATCTGAACATATGATCTTCCACCAAGTAAACCAACTAGCATCAACTACAAGGAGTAATCAACACTACTATCAACCTACAGGTACCAATCTCAGACTTAGAGGCAAGGATTGGATACAAGAGATGAACTAGGGTTTAAGAGGAGATGGTGCTGGTGAAGATGTTGATGAAGATGGACCCCCTCCCGATGAGAGGATCATTGGTGATGACGATGGCGATGATTTCCCCCTCCCGGAGGGAAGTGTCCCCGGCAGAACAGCTCTGCCAGAGCCCTAGATTGGTTCCGCCAAGGTTCCGCCTCGTGGCGGCGGAGTCTCATCCCGAAAGCTTGCTTCTGATTTTTTTCTCGGACGAAAGACTTCATATAGCAGAAGATGGGCACCGGAGGGCCACCAGGGGGCCCACGAGGCAGGGGGCGCGCCCAGGGGGTGGGGCGCGCCCCCCACCCTCGTGGCCAGGGTGTGGGCCCCCTCTGGTATTTTCTTCGCTCAGTATTTTTTATTATTTCCAAAAATAACTTCCGTGGAGTTTCAGGACTTTTGGAGTTGTGCAGAATAGGTCTCTAATATTTGCTCCTTTTCCAGCCCAGAATTCTAGCTGCTGGCATTCTCCCTCTTTATGTAAACCTTGTAAAATAAGAGAGAATAGGCATAAGTATTGTGACATAATGTGTAATAACAGCCCATAATGCAATAAATATCAATATAAAAGCATGATGCAAAATGGACGTATCAACTCCCCCAAGCTTAGACCTCGCTTGTCCTCAAGCGAAAGCCGATAACGATAAATATGTCCACATGTTTAGAGGTAGAGGTGTCGATAAAATAAAATACGGACATGAGGCCATCATGATCATTCTTAAAACAGCAACATATATGGATATTGTCATGTGATTTCTTATGGTCAAGTAATAATCTATTCACAATGTCAAGTATGAATCAGAAACTTCATTGAGAACTAATAAACTATAATCTCAGTCATTGAAGCAATTGCAATTTATCATAACATCGGAAAGAGTCAATATAAGAGCTTTTCAGCAAGTCCACATACTCAACTATCATTTAGTGGGGGGGGGGGGGGGGGGGGGGGGGGGGGGGGGGGGGGGGGGGGGGGGGGGGGGGGGGGGGGGGGGGGGGGGGGGGGGGGGGGGGGGGGGGGGGGGGGGGGGGGGGGGGGGGGGGGGGGGGGGGGGGGGGGGGGGGGGGGGGGGGGGGGGGGGGGGGGGGGGGGGGGGGGGGGGGGGGGGGGGGGGGGGGGGGGGGGGGGGGGGGGGGGGGGGGGGGGGGGGGGGGGGGGGGGGGGGGGGGGGGGGGGGGGGGGGGGGGGGGGGGGGGGGGGGGGGGGGGGGGGGGGGGGGGGGGGGGGGGGGGGGGGGGGGGGGGGGGGGGGGGGGGGGGGGGGGGGGGGGGGGGGGGGGGGGGGGGGGGGGGGGGGGGGGGGGGGGGGGGGGGGGGGGGGGGGGGGGGGGGGGGGGGGGGGGGGGGGGGGGGGGGGGGGGGGGGGGGGGGGGGGGGGGGGGGGGGGGGGGGGGGGGGGGGGGGGGGGGGGGGGGGGGGGGGGGGGGGGGGGGGGGGGGGGGGGGGGGGGGGGGGGGGGGGGGGGGGGGGGGGGGGGGGGGGGGGGGGGGGGGGGGGGGGGGGGGGGGGGGGGGGGGGGGGGGGGGGGGGGGGGGGGGGGGGGGGGGGGGGGGGGGGGGGGGGGGGGGGGGGGGGGGGGGGGGGGGGGGGGGGGGGGGGGGGGGGGGGGGGGGGGGGGGGGGGGGGGGGGGGGGGGGGGGGGGGGGGGGGGGGGGGGGGGGGGGGGGGGGGGGGGGGGGGGGGGGGGGGGGGGGGGGGGGGGGGGGGGGGGGGGGGGGGGGGGGGGGGGGGGGGGGGGGGGGGGGGGGGGGGGGGGGGGGGGGGGGGGGGGGGGGGGGGGGGGGGGGGGGGGGGGGGGGGGGGGGGGGGGGGGGGGGGGGGGGGGGGGGGGGGGGGGGGGGGGGGGGGGGGGGGGGGGGGGGGGGGGGGGGGGGGGGGGGGGGGGGGGGGGGGGGGGGGGGGGGGGGGGGGGGGGGGGGGGGGGGGGGGGGGGGGGGGGGGGGGGGGGGGGGGGGGGGGGGGGGGGGGGGGGGGGGGGGGGGGGGGGGGGGGGGGGGGGGGGGGGGGGGGGGGGGGGGGGGGGGGGGGGGGGGGGGGGGGGGGGGGGGGGGGGGGGGGGGGGGGGGGGGGGGGGGGGGGGGGGGGGGGGGGGGGGGGGGGGGGGGGGGGGGGGGGGGGGGGGGGGGGGGGGGGGGGGGGGGGGGGGGGGGGGGGGGGGGGGGGGGGGGGGGGGGGGGGGGGGGGGGGGGGGGGGGGGGGGGGGGGGGGGGGGGGGGGGGGGGGGGGGGGGGGGGGGGGGGGGGGGGGGGGGGGGGGGGGGGGGGGGGGGGGGGGGGGGGGGGGGGGGGGGGGGGGGGGGGGGGGGGGGGGGGGGGGGGGGGGGGGGGGGGGGGGGGGGGGGGGGGGGGGGGGGGGGGGGGGGGGGGGGGGGGGGGGGGGGGGGGGGGCTTTTCCTTCCTCTGCCCCGCCAAGCGTGGCTGCAGGTGTGGCTACAACTGCCCGTGCACAAGTAAAGGGGTACAGAAAAGGCCCCTTCTTTTGTACACCGACAGGAGCCCCCGGGCCTAGGCCACACATAAGCACAGAGTGTTGTTGGGCCAGGCCCAGAACGGTGCGCGGGCACGCGTGGAAGAGTTTTAACTGCGGTAACTCCTTTGTCAGATGCGCTTCCCCACGACCCGCATTGAGTGCGTGACATGGGGGTCGTGCGTGGGGCGGTCGCTGCACGCTCACGTCACGTCGTGGTAAATTGTAAAGAGGCGGCCCGCGTCTTCCCCATTAAAGGGAAAAACCGCAGGGGCGCTGCTCATTTACCCTCTGTGCCTTTTCCAATCTCGGAACCGCCATTCCCCTCTTCTTCTCCAAACGCAAGTCGAAGCTCTCGCCCCTGCTCGCCGCCGCCGCGCCCCCATTGCCTTCGATCCCTCACCCCCTCTCAACCACCATGGCGCCCAAGACGAGCAAGGGCAAGGGGGCGGCCAAGGACGCCGGGGGGAAGGAGGCGCCGGCAGGGGCGGAGCCAGGACGGAAAACTAGTGGGGGCAAAGAGGTTTACAATTTTTTTTAGAAACATGTATACGAACTAATGGGCAGATAATCTAAAGGACCAACCACACAAGCATACATATAGTGTCGAAGAAGCAAAATCATTATAAGATAATGTCATCACACACATAACTATGACATGTTCAGTGCCAAAATAAAAGTAAACTAACCACTTAAGACAGAATAACTTGAGAAATATGGTATGCCATCCCTTTTATTTGTTGCTATGTCCCTGATTTCTAGCCTTCAAGCTGCATAAAAAAATTCATTTTTAAACATAGAGAGAATGTAAACATTGATAGATGAAAATAAAAGCTTGAGCACATTACCTCCTTCCGTTTCATCCCACGACGATTTTTCGCATGAAAGCGTTTAACTATCACCTCATTAGGAATAGTATCCAACATTTCTTTTTCCACAAAGCAAATAAGGCTATTGCTCAAATAATCATCACCCATCTTATTACGCAAAGCATTCTTCACAAGCTTCATTGCCGAGAAGCATCTCTCAACAGTTGCAGTGGCAACAGGAAGAGTCAGTACTAGCTTTAAAAGTCGATAGACAAAAGGATAAGAATGATGCTTCTTTGTAGACACCATCAGTTTAGCCAGATCATTGATAGTTTCCAAGCTAGCAAATCTTGTATCATTGAGTACATTATCTATGTAGAGGCAAAGCTCTTTCTCAAGATAGTCTAGCTCGTTGTCACTAAAGTCATTAGGATAGAACTTAGCCAACTTCATCAGCTTCTCATCATCATAGTGACTAAACTGACAATTTGGGTTGAGAGCAGACATACAACAAATCAACTCATTGTTTACCTTGTTGAATCTGCGGTTTAGTTCTTCTACCAATAAATCCAAAACAGCAAAAAAACAGTCGACCCGGTAATGATGCTCATTATTAATGCCAGTCCTTTGCCTTGGCTTCTTTGGATTTACATACTCCTTTTCCATGTCCATAACAGAAATATCATTCTTGTTGCAGAAAGAACATACCTTGCTCAGGAGAGAATTCCATCCATGCTCAGATCTAAGCTTATCTAGCTCTCACTTTGCTGATTCCACATCTGATATAGCATTAACAATGTCCATATCCTTTCTTTGAAAGGTTTTTGATAGCCCATTTGTTAAAGCTAATATAATCATCATCATATGTAGGAAGAATGCAGAATCAAATGACTGGAAATATTTTAAAAGACCACTGGCTTGACGTTGCTTAGTAGCATCTGAACCCTCTTCCTCCACATATTCTAGTACTTTTATCACAGAGGGAAACATCATAGACAAACTCAACAAAGTGGTATAATGGGAATTCCATCTAGTATCACCTGGTCTCTGAAGAGAAAACTCCTGGTTTAATCCTGATCCTGTAGCAATCTCTCCCTTACCAATCGCTTTCCTTACTTCTTCTCGATGGTTCTCTCTAAGTTTATCCTTTCTCTTGCAAGATGATCCAACAACAGTCACCAACAATGATATCATATCAAAAAAATCTCCAACATCAAATATCTTTTTTGCAATGGCCACAACAACCAAGTTAAGTTTATGAGCAAAACAATGCACAAAATAAGCTGAACTGTTCTCCCTCATAATCTTGGCTTGCAAACCATTAAACTCACCTGCCATATTGCTCGCTCCATCATAACCTTGTCCTCTCACTTGTTGTAGACTCAAACCAAGTTTTGCAATTATAAAATCAATTTTAGACTTGAGATAAGCAGATGTTGTTTCCTCCACATGAAGAACACCAACAAACCTCTCATTTGACAGTCCATGTGTATCAACATAACGTATAACCACTGCCATTTGCTCTTTTTCGGAAACATCATGACATTCATCAACTAATAAGCTGAACACGCCATTGTCAAGCTCCTTCAAAATACAATTCAATACTTCTTCTGCAAAGCACTCGATGATATCCTTTTGAATTGTTGAAGACAACAACTGATTATGAACTGGGGCATTTTTGAATGCCTTGGCTATAACATCATTGTGCATAATTGTATAGTCCATTAACTCCCGATAGTTTCCTTTATTTGTAGACTCTTTTGACTCATCATGGCCCCGAAACGGTTGTCCTTGATGCAACAAGTATCTGCATACATCAATTGCAGCATTTAACCGGATAAGATGCTCATTTTTCTCAAGTTCACTCTGTTTATGAAAGGCTACAGGGATTGATTGTTCTGTTTTCATTAGATCCTCACCATTCTTAAGTGCCTTATTATGAAAACTATCACGATCACCAACATGAGTCACAAATCTCTCTACTGCCTTCTTCCAATTGACAAAGCCATCTACCACAAATGCATCATGCCCAGGTTTGTTACCTTTAATGTTGTCTCTAAACAAATAGCAATACAAGCAATATGCCTTGTCCTCTTCCTCGCTGTACTCTAACCAATTACGGTGCAGATCATACCATTCAGGATTGAAATACCGCTTACTCTTACCAATCCACCTGGGTTTAAACTTGGCTGGACAAGGTTGATAAGCCCCCCATGTCAGGTACTTTCTCCTAATCTCCTCATGCTGATTGATATTATAATCTGTAAGTCTCTTCCTTTTAGATGGATCCCGAGTAAGCTTGTCCAGATCAACTACTTCAGGCATACTACCAGTTGTGGATTTTGCAAAATATCTCTCCATTAGCTTTCCTGGCAATGTCAAATAGTTAAATGATACATAAATTGACGTACATCAAGTCAGTATAATACTATAGTCTATATATTTTATTCTACTCCCAGCAGAACTGAACCTAGGGTTTCAGGAGTGGTTAAACTTATTCATACGAAGTGGTTATATGAAGCTAGATTGAGTCAACCTAATTACTAACTTGTACCTTTTAAACATGGAAGCAGAATAGACTAATACTTTGAAAATTAGAAGGTTAAGATCAGAACTAAACCTAGGGTTGATGAGTGGCGCGCGTCTTTTTCAGTTTTTCTCCTTAGGGACGGCAACCCGGGCCGGCCGGCCGGTCGGCGACTCGGCGTGTACGTGCAGAACTGCAGATCAAGGCTGATAGTTGGGCGTCGGCGGCGGCTTCGTTTCGCTTCAGCGGTCGTGCGAGAAGCCAGGCGACGGACGAACGATACGGTTTTCTTTTTGTTTGATTGACGAACGCGTATGCTTCTAGCCCGCTCGTATGCATTGCCTCGTGTCTCAATCTCTCTAAGATGGGCTCCTTCGCTGCTGTCTTTTTTCCACAGAAGAGAAGATGGGCTGGGCTTTATATAACAGATCAGTAGAGAAGTAGCCAGGCAGTGGGGGCAAATATCCTGGGCCGAGCGGGGGCAAAGCCACGTATATGAAGCCAGGTATAAGTGGCCCAAAAAATCGAGTGGGGGCATTAGCCCCCACGACCCTGTACGTGCGTTCGCCCTGGGCGCCGGAGAGCGAGCTGGTGGAGATGTGGACGCAGCGCGCCCTCTTCACCTCGACGGTTGATGAGCTTACCCTCAGGGACATGTTCAGGCCCCTGTGGGGAAGGGAGACGTCGGGGCACCCTGTCACGCGCATCATCCCCGACGCCTTCACCGAGGCCGGTCCAAACCGGTACCCCTTCTTCGTCGATTATTTCTCCTGCGGGCTCTGCCCCCCTTTCTCAGATTTCTTCAATGACGTCATGCACACCTACGGCTTCCACCTCTTGGACCTTACGCCGAACGCCGTGGTGTACATGGCCTTCTTTGCCCATCTCTGCGAGGGCTTTGCCGGAGTGCTCCCCAGCATGGCGCTCTTCCGCCATTACTTCTACCCTCGCATCTAGCCAGGGGGCGCTATCTCTGGCTGCATCACCTGGATCCCGAGGACCCAGGGCAGGGGCATGTACCCAGAGGGTGCCCAGAAGGAGAGGTGGGAAGAGTGGCGGGGCCGGTGGTGCTGGATTGTGGAGGAGGATCACAGGAGTTCTGACGGGTCCGTCGAAAGCCGCCGGTCCATAGCAAGGACTGGGGCGATGTCGACGCCAATGACAAGAAGCTCACGGTCGCCACCACTAGGATCCATCGCCTCACCTCGGCCGGGCTCACCCTTGAGATGATCGGGGCCGATTTCATCCGCCGCCGGATTGCCCCGCTGCACAATAAGGGGAGGCCCGCCTGGGACTTTAGGAATGCGGCCGACATCATGAGGCTCCGCCCTGGCTTGAAGCACAATTTCACGGTGCTGCAGCATGCCCATCTTTGCCAGAGGCTCTTTCAGCTCAAGGTGGACGAGGCCGGCGGGGTCGAGAGGACCGGCAAGGCCGAGAAGGTCATCAAGGCCGGCGGGTCTCTGTTTGGGTTGCCAGCGGGAGTGGTCCCATTGAGCAACAACTCTTGCCAAACCGCCATCATCACCATGATGCCGGACTACAACGCGCACGGCCTCGATCCGACCTGGGCTGAGCCAGAGGCGGAGCGGGTGCAGGCCTTCTTCGACAACCTATCGGAGAGGTACGTTCGTGACGAGCCACTGCTCGTCCGCGACACCACTCGGGAAGAGCTGGCATACATTGCCGCCAGGACGGAGGAGGCGGCACTCGCCAAGGAGGCCGGCAGCGTCGGCACCATGGAGGACGAGGCCGACACGGCCGCAGAAGAGAAAGAGCTTGCCAAATGGGTGGGGTCTGCCGGGGAGGCCAGCGGCATCGGCGCCCCCCTTGTCGAAGACGTGGCCGAGGAGTCGGCCGAAGAGGAGACCGAGGCGGATGACTCCTCGGCCCCGGGGAGGAAACGTGTCCTGCGGTGGGCTGGCTCTGGTGAGCCGGTCCGGCCCGGCAGGACCACACAACGGCAACAGGCCCAGGCGCAGCCCGTGCGCCAGACGAGGGCCGCGGCAGCGAAGAAGAAGGCAGCGGCTGCCGCCTCTTCCTCGTCCAAGCGGTGCAGGACCCCATCCCCTTCCCCTTCTCCCTCGGATGGCACCCCGGAGGCCGAATTCGACCTTGGGTCCTTCAGCCCGAAGAGGAAGAGGAGGCCAGAGGAGGAGGACGAGTAAGCACCTTGCCCTTTATCATCTTCGGGTTCCCCATCGCTCACATTATCCTTCCCTAACTTGATCTTGCTTTCTCAGGACACGGAGACGCTGGCCCAGAGGGCGCCGAAGAGGGCCAAGGCTTCAACGGGTGACAAGCCTCTGGCGAGCACTCCGCGCACGCCGGTGGTGGTGGAGATCAGCCCGGACAACAGCCCTCAACGCAGCCCCCGCTTCAGCCCCCAGCGTGAGTTCATTACTCACTCCTCATCGATGGGCGTTGGGGCATGAATCCTTGGTGCTGACCTTGCCGGGTTTGCAGGAGGAGAACGACAGCAGGAGGAGCCGCTGAGGGCCACCCCCAACACGCCGCCCCCATCAACCACGCCGCCCGGAGGGGCGTCCCTGGCAAGGGCATCTACCGCTGAGCGCACGCGCACAGAGGAAGAGGAGCCGGGCTTGGGTGCTGGCGGCTCCATCCCGGCCACGAACGTTGGCGGGGAGGGAACCACTTCTTCTCAACTTGGCATGGGTAAGCGGCCTGCCTCCCGTTCCTGTCTTTTTTCCCTTTCTCTTGAACCTTGATTTTGGCCTCGTTTCATTCTCCTTTCTGGTTTCCAGATCCTCCCTCGACGGACCAGGAAGATATCGACATCGTCATCGAGGAGGTCGCCAAGGATGCCGAAGCCGAGGCCGCTAAGATCGCGGCTGGGGAAGCTGCCAAGTCTGTCGCCGAGGAGGCCGCCAAGGGGCTTGCCGGGGAGACCAGCGAGGCCGCTGCCGGGGATGCAGGCAAGGGGCCTGCCGGGGAGCCCGGCAAGGGGCCTACCAGGGAGTCCGGCGAGGCCGCTGCCGAGGAGGCCGCCAAGGAGCCCACCGAGGAGGAGGTGGCCAATGATCAACCTTCCTCCCCCGTAGCTCCCGCCCCAGGCAAGTACCTGAGGGTGGGCGATGATCTGTTCGTCCGCCTCCCAGGGACGCCGAGCACCAGAGCGACAGCCGAAGGGGAAGCGTTTGATGATGAAGCGCTCGCCACCGCCGGGCTCCAGGGTGTTGACGAACCGAGCGCCGGCGGCTGCGGTTCCCAAGAGGAGCAGCTTCTCCGAGCCATGAGTGCCAACTTCCAGAAGCTCCAGGCGCTCCACCGTGCCCGCCAAGACAAGGTGAAATCCAGGATGGCGGCGATGGACAAGGCAGAGGCGGATTTTGAGGAGCGCGTCGCTCAGACGTAGATCTGGTTTGGTGAGGCCCGGGATGAACTGAGGACTGCCCTGGGTGAGCTGGATGAGCGCAAGCGAGAGCTCATCCTGAAGCAGGCCGACATCGAGAAGGCCCAGGAGATGGCGAAGGAACAGGACGCCAAAGAGGAAGTCGCCCGGCTGCAGCAGCAAGCTCTGCTGAACACCCAGGAGGAAGACCTCGTTGCCCGAGAGCAGGCGCTTGCCGCCACGCTCCACGGCAAAGACGAGGAAATCAGGAAGATCATCGTGCAGCGGACCCAGGAGCTGGAGCAGAAGCACAAGGACGCACTCGATGCTCTAGCCCTGGATTACGCCGGCAAGGTGGAGAAGCTGGAGCTGGAGCGGGATAGGCTGAAAAAGGAGATCTTGGAGCTGACGGAGGAGAGGGACACGGCCACCCGCACTCTGGCGGATTCGCAGGTCACCATCTCTGACAAGGCCAAGCTGCTCTCCGAGGCCAATGACTCCATCAGCGATCTGAAGCTGAAACTGGACGGCTTGGAGGGGACGCTTTTGGAGGTCAGGGCTCATGAGGAGACCCTGACCAAGGCCCTGGAGGTCGAGAGGCAGCTGCGGAGCGATGACGCCACCACCCACGAGGACTACGTGAAGAGCGTAAACCTCTGGATCGGCCGCCTCGTCGTCGTCGCGGGGAAGCTCACCACCCAGCTAGCCGACATGGGCATGCCGGACGTCAAGTTCTCCCAGGAGACGAATGTGAGCCCCAACGCCAGGCTGACCTTGTTCTTTGAGCGCATCCTCGATGCCCTGGAGCAGCTCCGCTCCAATCGAGCAGCTTATCTGGCCAACGAGGCTCGGAAGCTCTGCTGGGGCGCCCTAACCAAGGTGCTCACCAAGGTGGCATTCTGGAACCCCAACGTCGACTTCGCCAACGCACTGGAGAGCTTGCCGGAGGATGCGGACCTCACGGCGCTTGAAGAGCGTATCGAGCCCATCATCAGCTGTGTCGACGGAGTCAAGAGGGTGGAGGGCCAGCGCCGGGACTAGGCACCCCGTTTCCCATCGCCGCTGCGAGTTCATGACCGAGACAATTTTATCTCAAGTTAGAACCGCGGCAACCATTGATGTAATATAACTCTGCAGTACTTTGAAACGAAGCATGCTATCTTCCTGTTCGATCTTTCCTTGTATGTACACACCCTGTGCCTAGTTGGATAGGTTTGCCGGCGCGTAAACCCATGATGTGGTGCTTTGAGGACGGATCCTTGGCAGCCTGCCAGGGGGCGCTTGCTGCCGGGCAAGCCACCTTGCCGTTCTCAGCGCGGCCGCTTGAACTGTTGAGCGGACTCGAAACAGAACAAGGGCGTTGCCAATAGCGGAAGGGTTCCATTGCGTACATGTTTTCCATACAAGAAGCAAGATCTTTCGAGGAAAATAACTCTACAAAAAGGAAATCGCTCAAGGTTTTGAGTGACTTAACTCTTCGTCGCCACGCGGATGACTGTTGCGGCTGCGGACGGCACCAGAGTGTGGTTGATCGACGTCGCCTTCTTCTCTCAAGCCATCCCGACGAGGGAGTCGATGCGTTGGCTTCAAAACCAGATTTTCACAGCTTGCGCCCCCTACCTGGCGCGCCAAAGTTGTCAGGGAAACGACACCTATGGGATCACAGGGAATCCCTACTACAGTTGGCGGGGCGCGGGGCTGTGAAAAGAGTGGGTTTAGAAGATCAACACGGGGGAATTTTATCCAGGTTCGGGCCCCAAACGATGCGTAATACCCTAGTCCTGCTTTGGTGTGTATTTGGTGTTCTTGAGTTCTTGAACTAGCTGCGATGTATGCCTAGCCCAAAAAGTCCGAATCCTTCCTCAGTACGCCTCGGGCCTTCTTTTATATGTCAAAGGGGTCGCCACAGTGGCACACAGGAGGTGGAAAGTATGTACAGTGTACAAGTCTATCGCCTGGCACCGTAGGACAAACGCATTTAATGCGCTGCCGACGTGCCCTCTTGCTTTATCGGGGATGGCAAATAAGCTCGTCCCATCCGTCGCCACCTCGCCTCACTCTGACGCGTGTCCAAGCTGACGAGGCATGCAGCGCCATGCTGGCTGGCTGCTACTGAGCTGGTCCGGTGGCAGGGTCTTCACGAAGATCTGCATGCCACCACGCAGGTGCTTGGCTAGTTGGCCTAGAAGCTCCATGCTGCCACGCAGGTGCTTGCCTAGTTGGCGGGCCGGCCGCCACGTCGGAACGGGCGCGGGGTGGCGAAACCTTGGTAGGTGTGGGCCTGGCTGTGGCCATGTAGATGTCCCCGGCAAGGGTCTTGCCGGGGCCTCGTGGGCATCCCTGGCAAGGGTCTTGCCGGGGGTCTTCGTCTTCTGGTTCTCATCTAGTCGTGCAGGCCTTTGGTCTTCACAAAGATCTGCATGCCACCATGCAGGCGCCTCCCGAGCCTTGGTTCCAATGTTGTCGATGGTGTCGGAACTCTTAGGCTCAAGGGTGGCGGCCTTGTTGGTGTTTGGGCAAGTTGCCCCAGCAAGGCTCTTGCCGGGGCTACGCAGGCCGCCCCGACAAGGCTCTTGCCGGGGAAAGCCCATCATGTCCCTTTGCTCTTCACGCCTCTGGCTCGAGCGCTGCTCTGGTAGTCTTGTTCTTTTCCTTCCTCTGCCCCGCCAAGCGTGGCTGCAGGTGTGGCTACAACTGCCCGTGCACAAGTAAAGGGGTACAGAAAAGGCCCCTTCTTTTGTACACCGACAATCAGGCAAAGCATTAAGCAATTGGCAAAGCCTCCCCCAAGCTTGTGGGAGACTCTCTTCTTCAATTTGTGCAAAGTTAAATATTTCCTGTAAAGCAGCTTGTTTCTTATGAGTAGGGAAATATTTTTCAGAGAAGTAATAAATCATATCCTGGGGACTACGCGCACAACCAGGAGCAAGAGTATTGTACCAAGCTTTAGCATCACCCTTTAATGAGAACGGAAATAATTTGAGAATATAGTAATAGCGAGTTTTCTCATCATGAGTAAAAAGGGTGGCTATGTCATTCAACTTAGTAAGATGTGCCACAACAGTTTAAGTTTCATAACCATGGAAAGGATCAGATTCAAACAAAGTAATTAACTCTGGGTCGACAGAGAATTCATAATCCTTATCATCAATAAAGATAGGTGAGGTGGCAAAGCTAGGATCATATTGCATTCTTGCATTCAAGGATTTTTCTTTATACTTGCATAATAATTTATCTAGATCATCTCTATCCTTACAAGCAAGAATATCTCTAGTTGTCTCCTCATTCATAACATAACCTTCTGGTACCTTTGGCAATTCATATCTAGGAGGGCTAGTTCTAGTAGGTATTTCAAGATTTTTAGTTTCATGCTCATCATCAGTTTCAACAATATCATGTTGTCTTACTCTAGCAATTTGTTCATCAAGAAAGTCACCTAGTGGCACATCATCATCATCAAGCAAGGTACTAGCATCATCATAAGTATCATTCATAGCAGAAGTAGCATCATCAATAACTTGCGACATATCAGGATTAATAGCATGTGGTGGTGTTGCAAGTTTACTTATAACAGAAGGTGAATCTAAAGCAGAGCTAGATGGCAGTTCCTTACCTTCCCTCGTCTTAGAGGGATAAATCTTAGTCTTAGCATCATTCAGATTCTTCATAGTGATAAATTGATAATAATCCCAAGTGACTCAACAAATATAGCTATGCTCCCCGGCAACGGCGCCAGAAAAAGGTCTTGATAACCCACAAGTATATGGGATCGCAACAATTTTCGAGGGTAGAGTATTCAACCCAAATTTATAGATTCGACACAAGGGGAGCCAAAGAATACTTGCAAGTATTAGCAGCTGAGTTGTCAATTCAACCACACCTGGAGATTAATTACCTGCACCAAAGTGATCAGTAGCAAAGTAGTATGATAGTTTTGATAATAGTAGCAGCAGCAATGGTAACGGTAACAGTGATAGCAGTAGTTTTGTAACAAGTGCAATAGTAACGATAGCAGTGGTAACTTGGCAGGAACAATATAAGAGGAATTCGTAGGCATTGGATCGGTAATTTGTTGGATGATATTCATCATGTGACAGTCATAACCTAGGTCGATACGGCACTAGCTCCAGTTCATAAGTATAATGTAGGCATGTATTCCGTAAATAGTCATACGTGCATATGGAAAGAACTTGTATGACATCTTTTGTCCTACCCTCCCGTGGCAGCGGGGTCCAATTGGAAACTAAGGGATATTAAGGCCTCCATTTAATAGAGAACCGGAAGAAAGCATTAACCTACGGTGAATACATGAACTCCTCAAACTACGGTCATCACCGGGAGTGGTCCCGACTATTGTCACTCCGGGGTTGCCGGATCATAACACGTAGTAGGTGACTATAACTTGCAAGATCGAATCTAGAACATGGATATAATGGTGATAACATAAACGGTTCAGATCTGAAATCATGCCACCCGGGCCCAAAGTGACAAGCATTAAGCATGGCAAAGTCACAGCAACATCAATCTCAGAACATAATGGATACTAGGGATCAGGACCTAACAAAACTAACTAGATTACATGATGAATCTCATCCAACTCCTCACCGAACAGCGAGCCTATGAAGGAATTACTCACTCCCGGTGGGGAGCATCATGGAATTGGCGATGGAGAAGGGTTGGTGATGACGAAGATCGAACATCCCCCTCTCCGGAGCCCCAAACGGACTCCAGATCTGGCCTCCCGATGAAGAACAGGAGGTGACGGTGGCTCTGTCTCGTGGAACGCGATAATTCTTTCTCTTTGAATTTTTTCTGGAAATATGTGATTTTATAGCGTTAGTTTCAGGGTCTGCGGGGCCACCAGGTGGGGACAACCCACCTGGGCGCGCCTGGAGGGGGGCGCCCTGGTGGGTTGTGCCCACCCAGGTGCCCCCCTCCGGTGGTTCTTGGCTCCAGAAATTCTCATATATTGCATAAAAAATCCTTTCAAAGTTTCGTTCCATTCCGAGAACTTTTATTTGTGCACAAAAACAACACCATGGTAGTTCTGCTGAAAACAGCGTCAGTCCGGGGTTAGTTTCATTCAAATCATGCAAATTAGAGTCCAAAACAAGAGGAAAAGTGTTAGGAAAAGTAGATACGTTGGAGACGTATCAGCAATCGACACGCCATAGACCAACCTAGGCTCTCCAGAGAGGTCAGCACGTCGGTCTAAATCCTAAGTGTGAAGGGGTCATGGGCCCATCACCCTAAGCACTCCTGCACGTTGTGTGGCTGACCGGGGACCAATCCTGGCTACCTCTTTATACAAAGCAGGCGCTTACAGATCACCCCAACAATCAGCCCGCCTCTCTGAACTGTGACATCTGGAAAACTTTCGGAAGGAACGTACGATGGCGAGAGTCCCATATACCATTATCCCGCACGGCAGTTAGTTCGTATAGGCCAGCGGCCAACTCAGATCAAATACCCAAATCCATAAGTGTATTATTAGCATCTCGCGGAGACGACCAGGGCCATCGCTCCGACTAGGTAACTCACGGACCACGACCAGGGACCAGGCCCACCTCTGTTTTAGGTGGTCTCCACCTGCCCTACCGTTCCGCTGCATTATCTCTCCCGGGTACCCTTGGGGACGACCCGTATTTATCATTGTAACAGTCAGGGTTCAGGTCCATACCATAAGGGTGAAAACGGAGGAATCACCCTCGATAGGTTTACCTTGATATACTGCATGACGGAGTCATCACCTAGAGTGAAATACGAGGAATCACCCTTAGTAGATCACACTAGATGTGCTACAGTATAGAGTCGTCATCGAGAGTGAAATACAAGGAATCACCCTCAGTAGATCACACTTGATACGGCTTGGTAGAGTCATACAATTGTAAGGGCCTTTAGGGGTGTTCTGGTCTCGGTACAATGATCCATCATCTCGGACATCCCAGATAGAATGGCATGGCGACACGGACAAGGGTGTAGGGCCACTGATGGGACACGAACTCACCTATACTAAGCATATCTGTCAACAGATAAAGTATCAATAGCATGTTATCAAAAATAGGTTATGCATCAGAATAGGAGCTATCGAAACAACCACAGTAGCAAAACCTAATGCAAGAACAAGAGAGAAATAATGGGCAATATCGGAATGATCAATGGGGTTTTGCTTGCCTGGAAGCTCTGCTGAGAAGGAAGGGTCGTCGTCGGCGTAGTCGTACACAAGGGCAGCAGCAGTCTCGGGATATACCAAAAGAATAGAGGAGAGGGGGGAAACAGATAAATAATAGAGCAAACAAATGCAACACAAATGCATGTCATGGCAATGTGATGATGATATGCTCTAATGCATCCCTAAACATTTTAAAAGAAGAGGGAAAATATCTAGTAATATTTTCCCAACTCCAGGTATTTTTTGGTATATTGATCAAGGGGCAAAATGTTGATGTTCATTATGTTAGAGGGGTGTGACAGGCATGTGGATGGTATATGCAGATTCTTCATATTTTTCTGATCATTTTTCATATATAAATTATTTTCGTCTGAGTTATGGATTATTTTATATGATTTTCCAAAGTTTAAATGGTTTTCTGAAATTTAATGGATTTATCTTAATTCGAAATTAATAAGTAGATAAAAGCTATGTGCACCCAGAAGTGCACATATAAATGTGCCAAGTACACAGACAGTGGGCCCAGGTCAACTGCCCAGTCAACAGTTGACTAGTCAACTTTGATCAGTCAATGGGCCTAGGGGACCCACATGTCAGTGACTGTTAGAGTTAACAGTGTAACATCCCCAGCTTCACACTACAAAGATCAACCTTTTAACCATGCTTTGTCATCATGATCACTAAGCTAATCTGCCACTTGTTAAAATCAAAGTCATTTTCCAATTCAAAATACATGTCAAATAATTATCTCCTCAAACAGCAAAACTAAAATGTTCATGATGTTGCAAATATTCCCAAGGCATCTATAAAATTGAAACCAACTTCGTATAAATTCCCAAAATGCCCCTGGACATTAAAACAGTAGTCCAACAGCATTTAAAATTGACCTTTTCATTTTCTAATAATACCTAACCTTCCCCTTTTGCCTTCAAACTTTTTGTGGCAGTGCCAAAAATCACCTAGTAATTATGTGGCCTAGTCCCACATTTATCTAAAGTGTTTTGGCAGCCCTAGACTTCACTAACTGTCTCTATCTAAATAGAAAAGAATAAAAACAGAGAAAAAAAAGGAAAAGGGCGGCCCACCTACCTGGCTTTGGGCCGAGCCCATCTCACCTGCTCCCCACCCACTCCCGCGCTCGGTGTCACCTTCCCCGCGTCCGGCGGCCACGGCGTCGCCTCCTCGCTCGCCACCGCGACGAGCAGGTGGGAGGAGGGGATAAGGACCCCCTCTCTCTCTCCCCTGGCAACCCACACTGCTGCCCCTTGCTCTCCTCTCCTTCCCCTCGCTCGGCTCTCTTCCTCCCTCTCTGTCCCGACAGCGTCGCCGTCGTGCCCGGCGCCGATCCGCGGCCTCCGTGCCTCCCCTGCTTCCCCGAACGGCTTAACAGCTCCGCCGTCGCCCCCTCCTTCTTCCCCGACCGCCGGATCACGGAGGGACCGCCTGCAGCGAACACTGTGACCTCATCCCCATCTTCGGCTCCGACGAGCTTCTTCGACGATTGCCGGCGTTCTGCTGCTCCTAAGCAATCACCGAGCCTCCATGTGCTCCTCTGGTGAGCTTGCGGTCGATTCCCCTCTGTTTTTCCCGCGTAATTGTGCCCGAAGCCCCCATCGCCATGGTTACCGAGCTCGCCGTCGCCGCACTAGTTGCCGCCGTCGCTTTGGTTGATCACAGCCGTGTCTGAGCACCTGGGCGTGCTCCTGCTACCCCGTAGAGCCCATCGGTGCGCTCCGTTTGCTCGAAAGCATCCCGCAACGCCGAGGCCGTTTTGCCCGAACTCCGGCCGCCGCAAGAATGGGCGCCGCCGTCGATTTACTCCACCTCCGGCCGCGTAGTTAGCTTCATTGGATGCGCCGCATCGCGCACGTCATCTGGGTGGTCGCGGCGCTCGATTTGGGCGTCGGTACGCAAAATCCGCGCGACGCCGCCGTCTCCGGTGGTCGCCAGAGCGCGCGCCGGTGATGGACGCCGGTGAGCCGACGTGGCGCAGCGGGCCCCACCGCTCAGCCGCTGACCACGGGCCCCACTGGTTCTGTTGACCCAGTCAAATGCTGACTGGGCAACGCCCAATCACTGCCAGTGGGCCCAGCGTGGGCCCCGTTGACCAGTCAGCCGGTCCGCTGACCGCTGACGCGATGCTGACATCACCGCTGATGTCAAATTTCCATTTCTGTTAAATTAATTAATTCCAGAAAATCAATTAAACTTTAGAAAATCATATCTTTTAATCCGTAACTCCGATGAAAATAACTTATATATGAAAGTTGCTCAGAATTTTGATACGAATCTAAATACGCCCTCCGTATTCCTGTCAGATGCCCCTATCTAGATGAACATGGAACTTTCGGCCTGTTTTCGATAAATGAATAGTGCTCAACTTTATTAAAATAAATCCAAACAAATTCCTAAAATAACTAAATTGGTTTAGATAGGTCTTTAGACAACCCTGCACTGCACCCTAGCTGTCGCTTGCCTCTAACACCGCAAACGTGCAACCGTCCCCCTCTGGTTCATCTATCTGACAGACGTCCGGAACCGGGAATACTTCCCGGATGGGTTACCCTTCCTCGGCATCGCGTAGCGCTGCGTTAGATCACCCTCGACTCTGCGTGTTACCGTGCTTTGCTATGTGGTTGCTTTTGTTACCGAGTATTTATATTGTTTCTTCTCCCCCTTTCTCCTCGGTAGACCCCGAGACCGCTGACGATGCCCTGGTGGTCGACTACTTCCCCGTCGAAGACCTTGCCCTTGCCATCAAGCAGACAGGCAAGCCCCCCCTTTGATCATCCTGATATCGCCTATTCTCATTTCCCCTGCTTGCATTAGAATTTTGCTTCTGTTACTGCTTTTCCAATATCTGCTGCATAGCCTATTTATTGTAACCTGCTTGTTACCTACTGCTTATCCTAAACTGCTTAGTTTAGGTTGGGTAGAGACCGTATGAGACCCCACTTATCCCGACTGCCCCGCTGGAGAATCAGAAGACCCGATCATCGGGATCGAAGACCAGGACCCGACTGTTACCATTAATATTATGACTTGCGCTGAAACATGATACTAAAGACGGGTCGGCCCTGAGGGGTACCCGCGCGAGCTGATAAGCGAAGTGATGTGGAGACGGGTTGACCTGAGAGGTGCCTGCGAGATAATTATGAGGCGTGGCCGGGCATTCCTAGCCCTTGCCGCAAGTCCTCGAGATGGGGTGACGGGGTCACATCGATCGTGAGTCTCTGCTCGTCAACGCGCGCTCCTAATCCACGAGCGGTTTGGATATTTGATCCGAGGGGCCTCTGGCCCGATAGCACTAACCATCACGTGGGCATAGTATGGGCGTTCTGCGTCGTATACTTCAGCCGGAGCTTAATTGACGTCAGCAAGGAGCGGCGCGCGCCGAGTTGGACTGGGAACGCAACTGCACTTGTATAAGGGGTTGCTAGGTCTGCTCTCGGCCGTGAACGTAACGTGCAGGAGTTCCCGGGGCGAAGGCCCAAGACCCTCGGGGGCATAGGTTAGTCCGGCGTGCTGACCTCTCATTAAGTATTTGGTCGGGTTGCGGCGTATTGTTTGGCCGAGGCCGGGCATGACCCAGTAAAGTGTGTCCGGCCGGAGTTAAGCAAGCCTGGTGGGTAAGTTGGTGCACCCCTGCAGGGAAGAAACTTCTATCGATAGCATGTCCTACGGTAACGGACACTCGGAGTTGTATCCCGATCGGTACAACTAGAACATGACTGAGATGATAACTGGATACTAGGGCTCTGGGATTAGTTTCTCGCAGGGAGTCGAGAAAGGATCTCAGGCCGAGGTTGATGATACTACTACTACTTTACATTATGTTACTCTCCTCTCTTCTATGCTGCAAGACTGAAGATGCTGAAGATGCTAGCCTTCGATAGGACTAGGCTTTCCCCCTCTATTCTGGCATTTCTGCAGCCCAGTCCACATATACAGCCCTTCCTTTGAAAATGTTGCATATGTAGTGTAGATCCTTGCTTACTGAGTACTTCGGATGAGTACTCATGTTTGCTTTACTTTCTTTTTCCCCCATATCCATTCGATGCCGACAGACGACGGAGCCCCTGAGACTGCTGCCCCCGTCGACGACTACGGCTACTACTACTACCCTCCCGGCGAGTACTACTACGAGGAGCCGACAAGACGACCAGGAGTAGGATTGGAGGGTCCAGGGCAGGAGGCCTTTGCCTTTCGATCGCAGCTTTTATTTTATCCCGCCTCTGCGAAGGCTTATCTCTGTTTCTGTTTTATATCTGTACTCAGATATCTAACGCTTCCGCTGATGCTTGTATGCCATCGAGCTATGTATTCGAGCCCTCGAGGCCCTGGCTTGTAATATAAAGCTTGTATGACTTTATTTATGTTTTAGAGTTGCGTTGTGATATCTTCAAGTGAGTCCTAGGCTTGATCGTGTGCATTTGCGTGTATGGTTAGTGCACGATTAAGCCGGGGTCGTCACAAACAGTAAGTTAGTTAATATAATTTGGCTTAATTAGCAGGTGGAGCCACATGTTAGTGACGTATTTAGTTAATAGAGTTAATTTAATCTATTTAGTTAATTAGTGTGGTGGGGTTAGTGCTAATTAACACCGAGACAACCCCACATGGCAGTGGCTCAGCTGGCCATCACGGTGGGGTCTGCACGCGTGCACATGTAGGCAGAGGAGCACGGCGTGGCCGGCATGGCCACGGCAAGCAGCTGCGGGGCATGACCGGCGAAGCTGGCGAGGATAGGAGCGCCCAGAGGGGCACAGGCGCGACCGAAGTGGCCAAGGCGGGTGGCACAGGCAGGGGCTTGTGGGCGCGAGCGCGCGGGAGCTGACCTCCGGCCATGGCGGCCTCGACGAGCACGGTACTAGTGGGCAGCCGTGGCCACGGCAAGCAGTAGCGGCAGCAGCGGCGAGAGCAGCATGTAGCAGCAACAACAGCAGTGGGCCGCTTCAGTAGAGAGCAGTAGCAGAGCAGCAATATTACGCAACGGCAGTGTAACATCCGTGTAATAAAGAGCTACAGTAACCCTGAGGTTAAGCTAATCATTTTGCTAAAACAAAGCTTAGTCACCTTTGATCAATATCTCATTCAATAATTCCATCTGAATTCAAATTCAAATTATGAGTGAATTTGAGAAATTCTCAAACATGCAAACAAAAGTGTCCAAATGTTGCATTTTGGTGATGGAACGGACATTTTATAAAATGTTATAATGCCCTAAAATAATTGAAACAGTGGCTAAAACAAATATTTAAATGCCTTTTAAAATTATAAAAAAATGTAAACTATTTTATTTAGGTGCCAAACTTTTTGTGGCAGTGGCTCAATTTGCAACTCTAATTATGGACCTAGTTTTATATTTTAGTAAAACTATTTTGCTAACAAAAAAGAAACAGAAGCAAAGAAAAGAAAAAAAACAGAAAAGAAATGGAAAGAAAAGAAAAATGGCTAAAGTGCACTGTCCACTTGGGCCTGCTAGCAACAGGGCAGGCCCAGCCCATTTCCCCCTTCTTCCTACTGCTCCTATGGGGCTCGGTGGCCGCCGGGCGCCCGTCCACGCCGCTGATGAGCCACGCGGTGGCCATCCGCCGCCTTCCCTCTCGGCTACAAGGCCGCCCACGGCCTTCCCTAACCCTAGCTTCCCTCAGATCCCCTTCTCCCTCGTCCCTCTTCTCGATCTGGGGGACCTGAGAGTTGCCGTCACTGTTGCCTCCTCACCTCCGTGGCCACCGACCGCTTCTCGTCGCGTCACCGCGTCCAGAAGAACCGCCGACCTCAACTGCTTCGTCCATGAGCCTTAATTCGGGCTGGGCGGCGCTATGGGGATGGTAATGAACTCGTCTTCCCCTCTGCTCCGCCGTTGCCATCGCCGGTATCCGCGCCGCCCCAATCACCTCGAGTCTTCCCCTGGCCCTCTCTGGAATGGCCATGAGCCCGTGACCCTCCTCCTCCTCCTCCCCCTTTAGCTCGCCCGCACCCCGTAGCTCGCCCCTGCCGCGCTCACGCTCCCACCGCGGCGGTCGAGCTCACCGTCGCGGCCACCGCACGCTCGGCTCGTGTCCGACCGCGTCGTTGTGCTCAGCACGTCTCCAGGGTCCCAACGCGCCTAGCCCCGTTATCTTTCGTGCCCCCTAGTCACTGCTTCGACCATGCCCGACTCCGGCCGCCGCCTCGTCCATCGATGTCGTCGACTCTGGTCGTTCCCGGCCAAAGCGCCGCCACCAGTCGACGCGCGCCAAATGCCCCCCCCAACACCGTTCGCCATCGCACCCGAGCGCCACCGCCACTCCTCGTCGCTGCTTCGGCCAACTCTGGCCTCCCCAGTGATTGCCCCGACCATCATCCGACGCGGCGGCTCCTGCATGTTCAAACGAGCCCCTCTGCTCGCTAAATGGTCGCCGGAGGGCAAAACCCGCCGCTAGCCCGCGCCCGCCGCCGCGCTTTAGGCTCGCTGGAGCCCCTCTCCGGCGCCCTGCCGGCCGGGGCCACCCCCTGGGTCGCCGACAGGTGGGTCCCAGGGGCCCCCTTGACCAAGTTGACCAGGGTCAACGGCTGACTGGGCTCACCCAGTCACTTCCAATGGGGCCCACCCCCTAGACTAATTATAAAAAAAATTAAAATTAATTAATTAAATTAATTAGCCACTGATAGGTGGGTCGAGATGCTTAATTAGATAGTTTAGTTTAACTTAAACTCTGTTAACCCCCTCTCTCACTAACATGTGGGACCCAGCTGTTAGGTTTAACCTGAGTCAGCTGGGTTGACTGCTGACGTCACCTCGACGCAATATCCATGTTTCTGAATTATTTTAAATAATAATGATATTCAAAATATGTTTGAAACTTTAGAAAATAATATAAAATAAACCGTAACTCTGATGAAAATAATTTATATATGAAAATTGCTTAGAAAAATCCAACGGATGCGAATATGCAATCCGTTCATCTGTCACACGCACCTAGCATGTTGAACATGGAACCGTCCCCCTCTTTTCATCTGTCCAAAAAACGCCAAACGCTGGGAAAAACCCCTCCGGATGTTTTCCCTATCCGTCTGCAATGTGTAGTACCACGTTAGATCACCCATAGCTCTGCATATTGTCATGTCATGCTTAGCGATGCATCTGTTTGCATTATATTTACTGTTTCTTCCCCCTCTTCTCTCTGGTAGACCCCGAGACCGATGTTGCCCATGTGATCGACTACGTCACTGACGACCCTTCTTCCTTTTCAGCAGAGCTTCTAGGCAAGCAAAAACCCCTTGATCATTCAGATATCGCCCATTCCTTCTCTCTTATGCTTGCATTAGAACTGCTACTGCTTTTGTATGATCCTACTCTGATGCATAGCCTAATTTTGTAACCTGCTTTGTACCTTACCTGCTTATCCTACACTGCTTAGTATAGGTTGGTTATTGATCCACCAGTGACCCCTCACCTTGTCCCATTTGCCCTCGCTTATGTTTGATGACTCGATCAACGTGATTGACGTCCAGGGCCCAACACAACACATCACCCCCCTTAGTTGTACGACTCTACAGAGTTACTATCGAGTACCGAGGGTGATACCTCATCAGCACTTCTGATGATACCTCTGTAGCGTAGCTAATCGGCAGTGGTCTACGGAGGGTGATTCCTCCTTCACCATTCCCGATAACGACTCCGTCGTGCAACCCTTCAAGAGTGAACCATCGAGGGTGATTCCTCCTTAGTTCACCTTGATGGTTACTTCAAGTGGAATCCATTGAGGGTGATTCCTTGGGTTTCCCCTTGCTATTTTGGACACATAGTTACTTTGACTTTACCACAGAACCATGATGAAGTCGGGTCGGCCCCGAGGGGTACACGCGAGAGAAATGTGATGAGTAATGTGAAGCCGGGTTGACCTGGGGGGTACCCGCGAGTTTTCTACGTGGCATGGTGGGCATTCTTAGCCCTTGTCGTAAGTCCGTGAGACGGGGCGACGGGACCACATATCATGGATCATTGATCGTTACCGCGTGCTGCCAAGACACTAATGATTTGGATATATGATCTGAGTAGGCCTATGGCCTTTTTCACACTAACCACCATGCAGGAATAAGTATGGGCACTCTGCATCGTATGTATCAGACGAAAGCTCTTCAAACGTCAGCGATGGAGCGGCACGTGCCCGGGTGGCCCGTGTAAGCACCTGTCTTGTATAAGGAGGTTGCCAGGACTGATCCCGGCCGTCCACTCAACGTGTAGGAGTGCAAAGGGTGATGGGCCCAAGACCCCTGTGCGCTTAGGATGTAGACCGGTGTGCTGGCCTCTCTGTTGAGCCTAGGTAGGACTGCAGTGTGTTGATCGGAGGAAGCCGGTCAGGACCTGATGGTGTGTTCGGATGGAGTTGATCGAGCGTGTTGGGCAAGTTTGTGCACCCCTACAGGGAAGTTTAATCTATTCGAATAGCTGTGTCCACGGTAACGGACGCACGGAGTTGTATCCCGATCGATACAACTAGAACTGGATGTTGAGGCATGAAATGGTTATGATGGCTCCGGGATTGCTTTCTTGCAGGGATTCAAGAAAGGATCTCTGGGCGCTAATGCTACAACATACTTACTTATAATATGCTATCATGTACTCTTCTAAATGCTGCAAGATGCTTGAAGATCCTAGTCTTTGATAGGCTAGGCTTTCCCTTCTCTTCTGGCATTCTGTAGTTCAGTCCACAGATACAGCCCATTAATTTGATACTGATGCATACTTAGTTTAGATCTAATGTAAGTCTTGCAAGTACTTTGGATGAGTACTCACGGTTGCTTTGCTACCTCTTTCCCCCTATACCCGATTGCTGCGATCAGATGATGGGTCCTAGGAGCTAGATGCTACCCCCGACGACTACTACTACTACCCCGAGGGTGCCTACTACTCCGTAGAGGCCGCCGATGACCAGGAGTAGTTAGGAGGCTCCCAGGCAGGAGGCCTTGCCCTTTCGATTGTTGTTGCTTTTGTGCTAGCCTTCTTAAGGCAAACTTTTTTATTTTATGTCTGTACTGATATATTGTTGCTTCCGCTGACTCGTTTGTATTCGAGCTTATGTATTCGAGCCCTCAAGGCCCCTGGCTTGTAATATGAAGCTTGTATGGCTTTAATTTGTGTCTAGAGTTGTGTTGTGATATCTTCCCATGAGTCCCTGATCTTGATCATACGCGTTTGTGTGTATGATTAGTGTATGATTGAATCGAGGGCATCACAAGTTGGTATTAGAGCCAGCTGCCTGTAGGTAGCCCCCTTTCCAACTCCTTGGCCGAAGTCGAGTCTAGTCTTTGGAAAACTTTACTAACTTTGTTGTGTGGCTTACGGGCCCACATCACAATTGGATGGTATTAGGATCTTTTCCTCCTCAATTTTTATTCAGGGGCTCTAATCTCTCTTCTATTCGGGTTAAATGTTTTTGCTAACTCTAACATTAGGTTCTCGTTATCACATCAACGTAGAGATTTGTAATACACCTTTCTTGAATTGGGAGCCAGGATCTGCTTCACAGTGTTCACGGACCGCAGGATCCTTTTATCGAGGGCACCCTGCCTCGTCCCTTGCAGATTCTTCGCTCCAGTGGTTTTCTCCGACGTTGATGTAGCCTTTGCTTTGTCTCATTGTTATATCCCTCCATCGCGTACCATCATGCCGCCTAGTTGTCTAGTTGTTCACCGGAGGCCATCTTCATCATCCCGGTGGCCACCATGATGAGGAGGGAGTAGTTCACCCTCGGGGCTGAGGGTATGTACTAGTAGCTATGTGTTTGATCCCTCTCTCGTGTTCTTGAATTGGCATGATCTTGATGTACCGCGAGCTTTGTTAATATATTTGGATCATAGGGTGTTCTTCCCTCTCTACCTTCTTGTAATGAATTGAGTCTTGCTCTTTGAGGTTTCGTTATGTTGGATTGAGTATTGGATTTGAGAACACTTGATGTATGTCTTGCGATGGGATATCTGTGTGACAATGGGATGTTCTATTGATTCACTTGATGTATCTTTTGGCACTCAACTCACGGATTCCCGAGGTGACATTGGGGTAATCTATGCATAGGGGTTGATGCACGTTTTTGTCCTACGCTCTCTGATAGAAACTTTGGAGTGATTCTTTGTTGCATGTTGAGGGATTGCCATATGATTTCATTATGTTATCATTCTTGAGAGACTTTGCACTAGTGAAAGTATGAACCCTAGGCCTTGTTTTCAAGCATTGCAATACCGTTTTTGCTCATTTTTGTTGCTAGTTACCTTGTTGTTTTTATATTTTCATATTACAAAAACCTATATCTACTATCCATACTACACTTTTATCACCATCTCTTCGCCGAACTAGTACACCTATACAATTTGCTATTGTATTGGGTGTGTTGGGGACACAAGAGATTTCTTGTATTTGATTGCAAGGTTGTTTGAGAGAGACCATCTTCATCCTACGCCTCCCACGGATTGATAAACCTTAGGTCATCCACTTGAGGGAAATTTGCTACTATCCTACAAAACTCTGCGCTTGGAGGCCCAACACGAGTTTACAAGAAAAAGTTGGGTAGTAGACATCAGTCTTCATTGACTACTATGTTGCATCTATGATGTCTACTACGCAACTTTATTCTTGTAGACACGTGTTGGGCCTCCAAGCGTAGAGTTTTGTAGGACAGTAGCAATTTTCCCTCAAGTGGATGACCTAAGGTTTATCAATCTGTGGGAGGTGTAGGATGAAGATGGTCTCTCTCAAACAACCCTGCAACCAAATACAAGAAATCTCTTGTGTCCCCAACACACCCAATACAATGGCAAATTGTATAGGTGCACTAGTTCGGCGAAGAGATGGTGATAAAAGTGTAATATTGATGGTAGAAATATATTTTTATAATCTAAATAAATAAAAACAGCAAGGTAGAAAATAGTAAACGGGCACAAAAACGGTATTGCAATGCTTGAAAATGAGGCCTAGGGTCCGTACTTTCACTAGTGCAATCTCTCAACAATACTAATATAATTGGATCATATAACCATCCCTCAAAGTGCGATGAAGAATCACTCCAAAGTTCCTATCTACCAGAGAATATAAGAATAAATTGTTTGTAGGGTACGAAACCACCTCAACGCTATTCTTTCCGTTCGATCTATTCAAGAGTTCATACTAAAATAACACAAAACCATTCTTTCCGTTCGATCTATCCTAGAGTTCGTACTAAAATAACACCAAAGCAAATTCATATTCATAATACTCAATCCAACACAAAGAACTTCAAAGAGTGCCCCAAAATTTCTACCGGAGAAACAAAGACAAGAATGTGCATCAACCCCTATGCATAGATTACCCCAATGTCACCTCGGGAATCCGCGAGTTGAGTGCCAAAACATATATGAAGTGAATCAATACGATACCCCATTGTCACCACGAGTATTCAATTGCAAGACATATATCAAGTGTTCTCAAATCCATAAAAGTATTCAATCCGATAACAACGAAATCTCAAAGGGAAAACTCAATTCATCACAACAAGATAGAGAGGGGAAAACACCATATGATTCGACTATATTAACAAAGCCCGTGATACATCAAGATCGTGACATCTCAAGAACACGAGAGAGAGATTAAACACATAGCTACTGGTGCAAACCCTCAGCCCCGAGGGTGGACTACTCCCTCCTCATCATGGTGGCCGCCGGGATGATGAAGATGGCCACCAAAGATGATTCCCCCCTCCGGCAGGGTGCCGAAATGGGGTCTAGATTGGTTTTCGGTGGCTACAGAGGCATTCAATGGCGAAACTTCTGATCTAGGTTAACCCCGAGGGTTTTCAGAATATTTGAGAATTTATAGGGTAAAGAGGGGGTCCGGGAGGCCACCGAGGTGGGCACAACCCACCTGGGCGCGCCTGGGCCCCCAGGCGCGCCCTGGTGGGCTGTGCCCCCCTCGGGGCACCCCCCAGGTGCTGCTCTGGCCCATTGGTGTTCTTCTGGTCCATAAAAAATCCACAAAAAGTTTCGCAGTGTTTGGACTTCGTTTGATATTGATTTCCTGCGATGTAAAAAACATGCAAAAAACAGCAACTGGCACTTGGCACTATGTCAATAGGTTAGTCCCAAAAAATTATATAAAATGACTATAAAATGATTATAAAACATCCAAGAATGATAATATAACAGCATGGAATAATCAAAAATTATAGATATGTTGGAGACGTATCATCATCCCCAAGCTTAATTCCTGCTCGTCCTCAAGTAGGTAAATGATAAAAATAGAATTTTTGATGTGGAATGCTGCCTAACATGTCATCTCATATTCTTTTCTTTATAACATGGACATTTGGACTTTTATATGGTTCAAAGCAATAGTCTAGTTTTGACATGAGACTTAAATACTCAAGCATATCAACAAGCAACCATGTCTTTCAAAATATCAATGCTAAAATAAGTTATCCCTAGCCCATCATGCTCAATCATTGATCCATTCATGAAACGCACTCGCATATTAGCTACACCCAATGCTCAAGTACGGTCATAGTGCCTCCTAGTTGGTGCTTTATAAGAGAAGATGGAGACTCAAATTAAAAATAAAAATTGCATAAAGTAAAAGAAAGGCCCTTCATAGAGGGAAGTAGGGATTTGTTGAGGTGCCAGAGCTCAAAGCGAAAATTGAGAGATAAAAACATTTTGAGAGGCATACTTTTCCCACCAATGAAAATGACTTAGAGCTCCCAACACTTTCCATGCTAGATATATCATAGGCGGTTCCCAAACAGAAAATAAAGTTTATTTCTTTTTCCACCATACTTTCACTTTCCATGGCTAACCGTATCCACAGGTGCCCTCCATACCAACACTTTCCAAGGAATTTATTATTTGACAACATAAAGTAAATTCTTTTTTCATTTCGGGACTGGGCATCCCTAATACCTTTGCCTTACTCTCGTGCAATGACAAGTGAATAAACACTCATCGTGAGAATAACACATCTAGCCTGGAAAATTTTGGCCACCCCTCACCGCCTCGCGAGTGGTACGAGCACACAAAAGAGAAATTTATTTTGAAAATTAGAGATGGCACATGCAAATTTGCTTAGAATGGCAAAAGAATACCGCATATAGGTAGGTATAGTGGACTCATGTGGCAAAACTGGTTTAAAGGATTTTGGATGCACAAGTAGTGATCATACTAAGTGCAAAATGAAGGCTAGCAAAAGATTGGGAAGCGACCAACCAAGAAACAAATAATCTCATAAGCGAGCATTGAGCATAATTAACACCGAATAATGCACCACAAGTAGGATGTAATTTCATTGCACAACTATTCACTTTCGTGCTTGCATAGGGAATCACAAACCTTAACACCAATATTCTTACTAAAGCATAATTACTCATCAACATGACCCACATATCACATCATCATATCTCAAAACTATTACAAGGAATCAAGTTTATTTTGTCCAATGATCTTCATGAATTTTTTTATTATATCCTTCTTGGATATCTATCACTTTGGAACTAATTTTCATGTGTTGCTTTTGATAAGCTCAAACAAATATAAGTGAAGATCATGAGCATAATATTTCTTTCTCTCAAATTAATTTAAGTGAAGCAAGAGAGAATTTCTTCAAAAATACTAAAGCACACCATGCTCAAAAAGATATAAGTGAAGCACTAGAGCAATTCCATAGAAAAGAGCTTCATTGACGGGATGTGCGTGCTGCTTACCTAGCCTCCTTGGCAACTATTTGAGGACTCTATTTTATTTAAAAACTTTCAGATATAAGTACTTTATTAAAACAGCAATCAAAACAAAATAAAATGACATTCCAAGGGTAGCACACATCATGTGAAGAAGCAAAAACTTAGGATCAACCGATACTAGCCGATAATTGTTGGTGAAGAAAGGTGGGATGCCTACCGGGGCATCCCAAGCTTAGATGCTTGAGACTTCTTGAAATATTATCTTGGGATGCCTTGGGCATCCCCAAGCTTGAGCTTTTGTGTCTCCTTAATTCCTTTTATTTCACGGTTTCTCTAAATCTTAAAAACTTCATCCACACAAAACTCGACAAGAACTCGTGAGATAAGTTAGTATAAACCAATGCAAAAACCTTATCATTCTCTACTGTAGAAAATCACTAAAATTATTATTCAATATTGCATACTAAATTCCTCTGCATATTTAATACTCCTATCCTCAAATAGAATCATTAAACAAGCAAACATATGCAAACAATGCAAACATAACAGCAATCTGCCAAAATAGTACAGTCTGTAAAGAATGCAATATTCATCATACTTTCCTAATTCCAAGAATTCTGAAAAAATTACCAAATTTTAGAAAATTTATAAGAGCTTATTTTTCAAAAACTTTCAGCATTTTATCACATTCTGACTTTTCTAGGGAATTTTTGCAACATCGATAAACTTTCTGTTTTCAAACAGCAACATGTAGACTTGTAAAATAAGCGTAGCAAAGGCTATACTTGACATTTTTATTGAAAAGAAAGATGCAAAACATTATTCTAAATAACATCAAGTAAATCCAATCAAAATAAATTGACGCTCCAAGCAAAACTCATATCATGTGACGAATGAAAACATAGCTCCAAGTGAGGTTACCGATAATATTGAAGACGAAAGAGGGGATGCCTTCCGGGGCATCCCCAAGCTTAGTTGCTTGGATCTTACTTGAATATTACCTTGGGGTGCCTTGGGCATCCCCAAGCTTAGGGTCTTGTCACTCCTTATTCTCCTCATATCGATATCTCACCCAAAACTTGAAAACTTCAATCACACAAAACTTAACGGAACTTCGTGAGATAGGTTAGTATGATAAAGAGCAAACCATTTCACTTTGGTACTGTCAAAGACAAGATTCATAATTGTTTCCACACAATTCCTACTGTAGCATATCATTTCCACAATTTATATTGAGCAATATAAGCCATAGAAACTAGAAAACAAGCAAACTATGCATTGAAAACAAAATTTGTCAAAAACAGAACAGTCTGTAATGATCTGGATAACTACCATACTTATGATACTACAAAAATTCTGGAACAATATGAAAACCTGGGTAATTTGTATATCTATCACCTGTAAAAAATTCAGAATTTTATCACGCTCCAGTGAATTTCCAAAATTCCTGGACTGAGCGCGAAAGTTTCTGTTTTTGGACAGAATCAAGTCAACTATCGTCCACACTATCCCAAAGGCTTTACTTGGTACTTTATTGAAACAAAAGCTATAAAACATGATTAATACAGTAGCATAATCATTTGAACACACAAAAACAGTAGGTAAAAGTGTTGGGTTGTCTCCCAACAAGCGCTTTTCTTTAATGCCTTTTAGCTAGGCATGATGAGTTCAATGATGCTCGCATAAAAGATAAGGATTGGAACATAACAAGAGCATCATGAAGCACATGGCAAGCACATTTAAGTCTAACGCACTTCCTATGGGGGGGGGGGGGGGGGGGGGGGGGGGGGGGGGGGGGGGGGGGGGGGGGGGGGGGGGGGGGGGGGGGGGGGGGGGGGGGGGGGGGGGGGGGGGGGGGGGGGGGGGGGGGGGGGGGGGGGGGGGGGGGGGGGGGGGGGGGGGGGGGGGGGGGGGGGGGGGGGGGGGGGGGGGGGGGGGGGGGGGGGGGGGGGGGGGGGGGGGGGGGGGGGGGGGGGGGGGGGGGGGGGGGGGGGGGGGGGGGGGGGGGGGGGGGGGGGGGGGGGGGGGGGGGGGGGGGGGGGGGGGGGGGGGGGGGGGGGGGGGGGGGGGGGGGGGGGGGGGGGGGGGGGGGGGGGGGGGGGGGGGGGGGGGGGGGGGGGGGGGGGGGGGGGGGGGGGGGGGGGGGGGGGGGGGGGGGGGGGGGGGGGGGGGGGGGGGGGGGGGGGGGGGGGGGGGGGGGGGGGGGGGGGGGGGGGGGGGGGGGGGGGGGGGGGGGGGGGGGGGGGGGGGGGGGGGGGGGGGGGGGGGGGGGGGGGGGGGGGGGGGGGGGGGGGGGGGGGGGGGGGGGGGGGGGGGGGGGGGGGGGGGGGGGGGGGGGGGGGGGGGGGGGGGGGGGGGGGGGGGGGGGGGGGGGGGGGGGGGGGGGGGGGGGGGGGGGGGGGGGGGGGGGGGGGGGGGGGGGGGGGGGGGGGGGGGGGGGGGGGGGGGGGGGGGGGGGGGGGGGGGGGGGGGGGGGGGGGGGGGGGGGGGGGGGGGGGGGGGGGGGGGGGGGGGGGGGGGGGGGGGGGGGGGGGGGGGGGGGGGGGGGGGGGGGGGGGGGGGGGGGGGGGGGGGGGGGGGGGGGGGGGGGGGGGGGGGGGGGGGGGGGGGGGGGGGGGGGGGGGGGGGGGGGGGGGGGGGGGGGGGGGGGGGGGGGGGGGGGGGGGGGGGGGGGGGGGGGGGGGGGGGGGGGGGGGGGGGGGGGGGGGGGGGGGGGGGGGGGGGGGGGGGGGGGGGGGGGGGGGGGGGGGGGGGGGGGGGGGGGGGGGGGGGGGGGGGGGGGGGGGGGGGGGGGGGGGGGGGGGGGGGGGGGGGGGGGGGGGGGGGGGGGGGGGGGGGGGGGGGGGGGGGGGGGGGGGGGGGGGGGGGGGGGGGGGGGGGGGGGGGGGGGGGGGGGGGGGGGGGGGGGGGGGGGGGGGGGGGGGGGGGGGGGGGGGGGGGGGGGGGGGGGGGGGGGGGGGGGGGGGGGGGGGGGGGGGGGGGGGGGGGGGGGGGGGGGGGGGGGGGGGGGGGGGGGGGGGGGGGGGGGGGGGGGGGGGGGGGGGGGGGGGGGGGGGGGGGGGGGGGGGGGGGGGGGGGGGGGGGGGGGGGGGGGGGGGGGGGGGGGGGGGGGGGGGGGGGGGGGGGGGGGGGGGGGGGGGGGGGGGGGGGGGGGGGGGGGGGGGGGGGGGGGGGGGGGGGGGGGGGGGGGGGGGGGGGGGGGGGGGGGGGGGGGGGGGGGGGGGGGGGGGGGGGGGGGGGGGGGGGGGGGGGGGGGGGGGGGGGGGGGGGGGGGGGGGGGGGGGGGGGGGGGGGGGGGGGGGGGGGGGGGGGGGGGGGGGGGGGGGGGGGGGGGGGGGGGGGGGGGGGGGGGGGGGGGGGGGGGGGGGGGGGGGGGGGGGGGGGGGGGGGGGGGGGGGGGGGGGGGGGGGGGGGGGGGGGGGGGGGGGGGGGGGGGGGGGGGGGGGGGGGGGGGGGGGGGGGGGGGGGGGGGGGGGGGGGGGGGGGGGGGGGGGGGGGGGGGGGGGGGGGGGGGGGGGGGGGGGGGGGGGGGGGGGGGGGGGGGGGGGGGGGGGGGGGGGGGGGGGGGGGGGGGGGGGGGGGGGGGGGGGGGGGGGGGGGGGGGGGGGGGGGGGGGGGGGGGGGGGGGGGGGGGGGGGGGGGGGGGGGGGGGGGGGGGGGGGGGGGGGGGGGGGGGGGGGGGGGGGGGGGGGGGGGGGGGGGGGGGGGGGGGGGGGGGGGGGGGGGGGGGGGGGGGGGGGGGGGGGGGGGGGGGGGGGGGGGGGGGGGGGGGGGGGGGGGGGGGGGGGGGGGGGGGGGGGGGGGGGGGGGGGGGGGGGGGGGGGGGGGGGGGGGGGGGGGGGGGGGGGGGGGGGGGGGGGGGGGGGGGGGGGGGGGGGGGGGGGGGGGGGGGGGGGGGGGGGGGGGGGGGGGGGGGGGGGGGGGGGGGGGGGGGGGGGGGGGGGGGGGGGGGGGGGGGGGGGGGGGGGGGGGGGGGGGGGGGGGGGGGGGGGGGGGGGGGGGGGGGGGGGGGGGGGGGGGGGGGGGGGGGGGGGGGGGGGGGGGGGGGGGGGGGGGGGGGGGGGGGGGGGGGGGGGGGGGGGGGGGGGGGGGGGGGGGGGGGGGGGGGGGGGGGGGGGGGGGGGGGGGGGGGGGGGGGGGGGGGGGGGGGGGGGGGGGGGGGGGGGGGGGGGGGGGGGGGGGGGGGGGGGGGGGGGGGGGGGGGGGGGGGGGGGGGGGGGGGGGGGGGGGGGGGGGGGGGGGGGGGGGGGGGGGGGGGGGGGGGGGGGGGGGGGGGGGGGGGGGGGGGGGGGGGGGGGGGGGGGGGGGGGGGGGGGGGGGGGGGGGGGGGGGGGGGGGGGGGGGGGGGGGGGGGGGGGGGGGGGGGGGGGGGGGGGGGGGGGGGGGGGGGGGGGGGGGGGGGGGGGGGGGGGGGGGGGGGGGGGGGGGGGGGGGGGGGGGGGGGGGGGGGGGGGGGGGGGGGGGGGGGGGGGGGGGGGGGGGGGGGGGGGGGGGGGGGGGGGGGGGGGGGGGGGGGGGGGGGGGGGGGGGGGGGGGGGGGGGGGGGGGGGGGGGGGGGGGGGGGGGGGGGGGGGGGGGGGGGGGGGGGGGGGGGGGGGGGGGGGGGGGGGGGGGGGGGGGGGGGGGGGGGGGGGGGGGGGGGGGGGGGGGGGGGGGGGGGGGGGGGGGGGGGGGGGGGGGGGGGGGGGGGGGGGGGGGGGGGGGGGGGGGGGGGGGGGGGGGGGGGGGGGGGGGGGGGGGGGGGGGGGGGGGGGGGGGGGGGGGGGGGGGGGGGGGGGGGGGGGGGGGGGGGGGGGGGGGGGGGGGGGGGGGGGGGGGGGGGGGGGGGGGGGGGGGGGGGGGGGGGGGGGGGGGGGGGGGGGGGGGGGGGGGGGGGGGGGGGGGGGGGGGGGGGGGGGGGGGGGGGGGGGGGGGGGGGGGGGGGGGGGGGGGGGGGGGGGGGGGGGGGGGGGGGGGGGGGGGGGGGGGGGGGGGGGGGGGGGGGGGGGGGGGGGGGGGGGGGGGGGGGGGGGGGGGGGGGGGGGGGGGGGGGGGGGGGGGGGGGGGGGGGGGGGGGGGGGGGGGGGGGGGGGGGGGGGGGGGGGGGGGGGGGGGGGGGGGGGGGGGGGGGGGGGGGGGGGGGGGGGGGGGGGGGGGGGGGGGGGGGGGGGGGGGGGGGGGGGGGGGGGGGGGGGGGGGGGGGGGGGGGGGGGGGGGGGGGGGGGGGGGGGGGGGGGGGGGGGGGGGGGGGGGGGGGGGGGGGGGGGGGGGGGGGGGGGGGGGGGGGGGGGGGGGGGGGGGGGGGGGGGGGGGGGGGGGGGGGGGGGGGGGGGGGGGGGGGGGGGGGGGGGGGGGGGGGGGGGGGGGGGGGGGGGGGGGGGGGGGGGGGGGGGGGGGGGGGGGGGGGGGGGGGGGGGGGGGGGGGGGGGGGGGGGGGGGGGGGGGGGGGGGGGGGGGGGGGGGGGGGGGGGGGGGGGGGGGGGGGGGGGGGGGGGGGGGGGGGGGGGGGGGGGGGGGGGGGGGGGGGGGGGGGGGGGGGGGGGGGGGGGGGGGGGGGGGGGGGGGGGGGGGGGGGGGGGGGGGGGGGGGGGGGGGGGGGGGGGGGGGGGGGGGGGGGGGGGGGGGGGGGGGGGGGGGGGGGGGGGGGGGGGGGGGGGGGGGGGGGGGGGGGGGGGGGGGGGGGGGGGGGGGGGGGGGGGGGGGGGGGGGGGGGGGGGGGGGGGGGGGGGGGGGGGGGGGGGGGGGGGGGGGGGGGGGGGGGGGGGGGGGGGGGGGGGGGGGGGGGGGGGGGGGGGGGGGGGGGGGGGGGGGGGGGGGGGGGGGGGGGGGGGGGGGGGGGGGGGGGGGGGGGGGGGGGGGGGGGGGGGGGGGGGGGGGGGGGGGGGGGGGGGGGGGGGGGGGGGGGGGGGGGGGGGGGGGGGGGGGGGGGGGGGGGGGGGGGGGGGGGGGGGGGGGGGGGGGGGGGGGGGGGGGGGGGGGGGGGGGGGGGGGGGGGGGGGGGGGGGGGGGGGGGGGGGGGGGGGGGGGGGGGGGGGGGGGGGGGGGGGGGGGGGGGGGGGGGGGGGGGGGGGGGGGGGGGGGGGGGGGGGGGGGGGGGGGGGGGGGGGGGGGGGGGGGGGGGGGGGGGGGGGGGGGGGGGGGGGGGGGGGGGGGGGGGGGGGGGGGGGGGGGGGGGGGGGGGGGGGGGGGGGGGGGGGGGGGGGGGGGGGGGGGGGGGGGGGGGGGGGGGGGGGGGGGGGGGGGGGGGGGGGGGGGGGGGGGGGGGGGGGGGGGGGGGGGGGGGGGGGGGGGGGGGGGGGGGGGGGGGGGGGGGGGGGGGGGGGGGGGGGGGGGGGGGGGGGGGGGGGGGGGGGGGGGGGGGGGGGGGGGGGGGGGGGGGGGGGGGGGGGGGGGGGGGGGGGGGGGGGGGGGGGGGGGGGGGGGGGGGGGGGGGGGGGGGGGGGGGGGGGGGGGGGGGGGGGGGGGGGGGGGGGGGGGGGGGGGGGGGGGGGGGGGGGGGGGGGGGGGGGGGGGGGGGGGGGGGGGGGGGGGGGGGGGGGGGGGGGGGGGGGGGGGGGGGGGGGGGGGGGGGGGGGGGGGGGGGGGGGGGGGGGGGGGGGGGGGGGGGGGGGGGGGGGGGGGGGGGGGGGGGGGGGGGGGGGGGGGGGGGGGGGGGGGGGGGGGGGGGGGGGGGGGGGGGGGGGGGGGGGGGGGGGGGGGGGGGGGGGGGGGGGGGGGGGGGGGGGGGGGGGGGGGGGGGGGGGGGGGGGGGGGGGGGGGGGGGGGGGGGGGGGGGGGGGGGGGGGGGGGGGGGGGGGGGGGGGGGGGGGGGGGGGGGGGGGGGGGGGGGGGGGGGGGGGGGGGGGGGGGGGGGGGGGGGGGGGGGGGGGGGGGGGGGGGGGGGGGGGGGGGGGGGGGGGGGGGGGGGGGGGGGGGGGGGGGGGGGGGGGGGGGGGGGGGGGGGGGGGGGGGGGGGGGGGGGGGGGGGGGGGGGGGGGGGGGGGGGGGGGGGGGGGGGGGGGGGGGGGGGGGGGGGGGGGGGGGGGGGGGGGGGGGGGGGGGGGGGGGGGGGGGGGGGGGGGGGGGGGGGGGGGGGGGGGGGGGGGGGGGGGGGGGGGGGGGGGGGGGGGGGGGGGGGGGGGGGGGGGGGGGGGGGGGGGGGGGGGGGGGGGGGGGGGGGGGGGGGGGGGGGGGGGGGGGGGGGGGGGGGGGGGGGGGGGGGGGGGGGGGGGGGGGGGGGGGGGGGGGGGGGGGGGGGGGGGGGGGGGGGGGGGGGGGGGGGGGGGGGGGGGGGGGGGGGGGGGGGGGGGGGGGGGGGGGGGGGGGGGGGGGGGGGGGGGGGGGGGGGGGGGGGGGGGGGGGGGGGGGGGGGGGGGGGGGGGGGGGGGGGGGGGGGGGGGGGGGGGGGGGGGGGGGGGGGGGGGGGGGGGGGGGGGGGGGGGGGGGGGGGGGGGGGGGGGGGGGGGGGGGGGGGGGGGGGGGGGGGGGGGGGGGGGGGGGGGGGGGGGGGGGGGGGGGGGGGGGGGGGGGGGGGGGGGGGGGGGGGGGGGGGGGGGGGGGGGGGGGGGGGGGGGGGGGGGGGGGGGGGGGGGGGGGGGGGGGGGGGGGGGGGGGGGGGGGGGGGGGGGGGGGGGGGGGGGGGGGGGGGGGGGGGGGGGGGGGGGGGGGGGGGGGGGGGGGGGGGGGGGGGGGGGGGGGGGGGGGGGGGGGGGGGGGGGGGGGGGGGGGGGGGGGGGGGGGGGGGGGGGGGGGGGGGGGGGGGGGGGGGGGGGGGGGGGGGGGGGGGGGGGGGGGGGGGGGGGGGGGGGGGGGGGGGGGGGGGGGGGGGGGGGGGGGGGGGGGGGGGGGGGGGGGGGGGGGGGGGGGGGGGGGGGGGGGGGGGGGGGGGGGGGGGGGGGGGGGGGGGGGGGGGGGGGGGGGGGGGGGGGGGGGGGGGGGGGGGGGGGGGGGGGGGGGGGGGGGGGGGGGGGGGGGGGGGGGGGGGGGGGGGGGGGGGGGGGGGGGGGGGGGGGGGGGGGGGGGGGGGGGGGGGGGGGGGGGGGGGGGGGGGGGGGGGGGGGGGGGGGGGGGGGGGGGGGGGGGGGGGGGGGGGGGGGGGGGGGGGGGGGGGGGGGGGGGGGGGGGGGGGGGGGGGGGGGGGGGGGGGGGGGGGGGGGGGGGGGGGGGGGGGGGGGGGGGGGGGGGGGGGGGGGGGGGGGGGGGGGGGGGGGGGGGGGGGGGGGGGGGGGGGGGGGGGGGGGGGGGGGGGGGGGGGGGGGGGGGGGGGGGGGGGGGGGGGGGGGGGGGGGGGGGGGGGGGGGGGGGGGGGGGGGGGGGGGGGGGGGGGGGGGGGGGGGGGGGGGGGGGGGGGGGGGGGGGGGGGGGGGGGGGGGGGGGGGGGGGGGGGGGGGGGGGGGGGGGGGGGGGGGGGGGGGGGGGGGGGGGGGGGGGGGGGGGGGGGGGGGGGGGGGGGGGGGGGGGGGGGGGGGGGGGGGGGGGGGGGGGGGGGGGGGGGGGGGGGGGGGGGGGGGGGGGGGGGGGGGGGGGGGGGGGGGGGGGGGGGGGGGGGGGGGGGGGGGGGGGGGGGGGGGGGGGGGGGGGGGGGGGGGGGGGGGGGGGGGGGGGGGGGGGGGGGGGGGGGGGGGGGGGGGGGGGGGGGGGGGGGGGGGGGGGGGGGGGGGGGGGGGGGGGGGGGGGGGGGGGGGGGGGGGGGGGGGGGGGGGGGGGGGGGGGGATACACTAGATGCATGCTGGGTGCGGTCCATGTGTGGAGTAATAGTAGTAGATGCAGGCAGAAGTCGGTCTACTAATCTTGGACGTGATGCCTATGTAATGATCATTGCCTAAATATCGTCATGATCATTTAAAGTTCTATCAGTTGCCCAACAGTAATTTATTTACCCACCGTTTGCTATTATTCTCGAGAGAAGCCATTAGTGAAACCTACGGCCCCGGGTCTTTTTCTCATATTATTTGCCTTTGCGATCTATTTTATTTGCCTTTTATTTTCTGATCCACTAAACCAAAAATACAAAAGTACCTTGCTGCAATTTATTTTATTTGGCATTCGATCTATCAATATTTACAACTCTCTCACATCCGTTTGCCAATTTCTGATGCCGCTACCCGAAAGGGATTGACAATCCCTTTTACATGTCGGGTTGCGAGTAGTTGTTATTTGTGTACAGGTGCTATTTACGTTGTGTTGCTTGGTTCTCATACTGGTTCGATAACCTTGGTTTCATATCTGAGGGAAATACCTACCGCTGTTGTGCTGCATCATCCTTTCCTCTTTGAGAAAAGGGGGGGGGGGGGGGGGGGGGGGGGGGGGGGGGGGGGGGGGGGGGGGGGGGGGGGGGGGGGGGGGGGGGGGGGGGGGGGGGGGGGGGGGGGGGGGGGGGGGGGGGGGGGGGGGGGGGGGGGGGGGGGGGGGGGGGGGGGGGGGGGGGGGGGGGGGGGGGGGGGGGGGGGGGGGGGGGGGGATCTACGGCCCCCGGGTCTCTTCTTTAATATATTTGCCTTTGCGATCTATTTTATTTGCTTTTATTTTCAGATCTATTAAACAAAAAATACAAAAATACCTTGCTACACTTTATTTTATTTGGCGTTAGATCTATCAATTTATTACAACTTTCTCCCGTCCACGTGACAATTTCTGGCGCCGTTACCCGAAAGGGATTGACAACCTCTTTAACACGTCGGGTTGCGAGTATTTATTATTTGTGTGCAGTTGATGTTTACGTAGTGTTGCTTAGTTCTCCTACTGGTTCGATAACCTTGATCTCATCACTGAGGGAAATACCTACCGTCGTTGTGCTGCATCATCCCTTCCTCTTTGGGGAAATACTGACGTAGTTCTAGCAGGCATCAGGCGGTGATAGTCATACTGCTTACCACCAACATCTTATTTTCATTCGGCGGTATTGTGGGATGAAGCGGCCCGGACCAACCTTACATGTCCACGCACATCAGACCGGTTCCACCGAAAGACATGCAACTAGTTTTGCATAAAGGTGGCTGGCGGGTGTCTGTTTCTCCTACTTTAATTGAATCGAATTTGACTACGGCCGGTCCTTGAAGAAGGTTAAAACAGCAAACTTGATGAATCACCATTGTGGTTTTTGCCGTAGGTAAGAACGGTTCTTGCTAGAAGCTCATAGCAGCTACGTAAAAACTTGCAACAACAAAGTAGAGGACGTCTAACTTGTTTTTGCAGGGTATGTTGTGATGTGATATGGTCAAGACATGATGTGATATACATTATTATATGAGATGATCATGTTTTGTAAGTTATCGGCAACCGGCAGGAGCCTCATGGTTGTCTCTTTATTGTATGAAATGCAAACGCCATGTAATTGCTTTACTTTATCACTATGCGTTAGCGATAGTTGTAGAAGCAACAGTTGGCGAGACGACCGCGACGCAACGATGGAGATCAAGGTGTCGAGCTGGTGACGATGGAGATCATGACGATGCTTTGGAGATGGAGATCAAAAGCACAAGGGGGGGGGGGGGGGGGGGGGGGGGGGGGGGGGGGGGGGGGGGGGGGGGGGGGGGGGGGGGGGGGGGGGGGGGGGGGGGGGGGGGGGGGGGGGGGGGGGGGGGGGGGGGGGGGGGGGGGGGGGGGGGGGGGGGGGGGGGGGGGGGGGGGGGGGGGGGGGGGGGGGGGGTATGATTTGCATGGAACTAACCCAGACTGACGCTGTTTTCAGCAGAACTACCGTGGTGTTGTTTTTTGTGCAGAAATGAAAGTTCTCCAAATGAGCTAAAACTTTTTGACGGTTTTTTTGGAACAAAAGAGACCCCCGAAGCTTCGTGGGAGAGCCCGAAGAGCCACGAGGAGGGCACAACCCACCAGGGCGTGCCTGGTGGGCCTGGCTTGCCCAAGTGGGTTGTGCTCACCTCGAGGCCCATCTTAGCATGAAACCAACGCCAAAAAAATCCTATAAATAGAGAAACCATCAGAAGTTACCCTAGATCAGAAGTTCTGCCGCTGCAAGGCTCTGTAGCCACCGAAAAGCAATCTAGACCCTTTCCGGCACCCTGCCGAAGGGGGGAATCATCTCTGGTGGCCATCTTCATCATCCTGGCAGCCACCACGACGAGGAGGGAGTAGTCCACCCTCGGGGCTGAGGGTTTGTACCAGTAGCTATGTGTTTAATCTCTCTCTCTCTCTCTCTCTCTCTCTCTCTCTCGGGGGGGGGGGGGGGGGGGGGGGGGGGGGGGGGGGGGGGGCTCTCTCTCTCTCTCTCTCTCTCGTGTTCTTGAGATGTCACGATCTTGATGTATCGTGGGCTTTGTTAATGTAGTCGGATCATATGGTGTTTTCCCCTCTCTATCTTGTTGTGGTGAATTGAGTTTTTCCCTTTGAGATTTCGTTGTTATCAGATTGAATACTTTTATGGATTTGAGAACACTTTATATATGTCTTGCAATTGAATACTCGTGGTGACAATGGGGTATCATATTGATTCACTTGATATATGTTTTGGCACTCGGGGGGGGGGGGGGGGGGGGGGGGGGGGGGGGGGGGGGGGGGGGGGGGGGGGGGGGGGGGGGGGGGGGGGGGGGGGGGGGGGGGGGGGGGGGGGGGGGGGGGGGGGGGGGGGGGGGGGGGGGGGGGGGGGGGGGGGGGGGGGGGGGGGGGGGGGGGGGGGGGGGGGGGGGGGGGGGGGGGGGGGGGGGGGGGGGGGGGGGGGGGGGGGGGGGGGGGGGGGGGGGGGGGGGGGGGGGGGGGGGGGGGGGGGGGGGGGGGGGGGGTTTCGTACCCTACAAACAATTTATTCTTATGTTCTCCGCTAGATAGGAACTTTCGAGTGATTCTTCATCGCACATTGAGGGATGGTTATATGATCCAATTATATTAGCATTGTTGAGAGATTGCACTAGCGAAAGTACGGACCCTAGGCCTCATTTTCAAGCATTGCAATACCATTTTTGTGCTCGTTTACTATTTGCTACCTTGCTGTTTTTATTTATTCATATTATAAAAATATATTTCCACCATCCATATTACACTTTTATCACCATCTCTTCGCCGAACTAGTGCACCTATACAATTTTCCATTGTATTTGGTGTGTTGGGGACACACGAGATTTCTTGTATTTGGTTGCAGGGTTGCTTGAGAGAGAGACCATCTTCATCCTACACCTCCCACGGATTGATAAACCTTAGGTCATCCACTTGAGGGAAAATTGCTACTGTCCTACAAAACTCTGCGCTTGGAGGCCCAACACGAGTCTACAAGAATAAAGTTGCGTAGTAGACATCAAGCTCTTTTCTGGCGCTGTTGCCGGGGAGGTGAGTGCATGAAGGTATATCTTTAGATCTTTCAATTGAATCTTTTAGTTTCTTGTTTTATCACTAGTTTGGTTTATTAAAGAAAACTACAAAAAAATGGAATTGAGGTTGCATCATATTATTGATCATGTTTATAATATCTTTCTTGAAAATGATGGAAAGGAAAATTGTGCTCAATTGATAGAAGAAGAATTCAGTAGAATGTTTGATTTAAATGATGAGCATGATTGCAATGTTGTTAGTATGAATTATTTGAATATCCATGATGCTAATGATATGCAAAGCCATAAGCTTGGGGATGCTATGTTTGATGAAGATGATATTTTTAGCCCCCCAAGATTTGATGTGCAAATTTTTTATAATGATTGCATGCCTCCTATTTATGATGATTATAATGATGAAAGTGGATTTGGAGAGGTCAAGACTTTATTTAGTGATGAATCCACCATTTTGGATGAGGCTTCAATTGACTATGATAACAAAGTTGCTATCTATGATGATTATGGTGATGACATGTATGCTATAAAGAATAATGATAACCATGAAACTTGTCATCATGATTTTAATTTTCACTCTCATGATAGTTATTTTGTTGAGTTTGCTCCCACTACTATTGATGAGAAGAAATTTGCTTATGTTGAGAGTAACAAGTTTTCTATGCTTTTGTGTCATGAAAAGAATGCTTTATGTGATGGTTATATTGTTGAATTTATTCATGATACTACTGAAAATTATTATGAGGGAGGAGCTTATGCTTGTAGGAATTGCAATAATATCAAGTTTCCTCTCTATGTGTTGAAAGTTTTGAAGTTATGCTTGTTTTGCCTTCCTATGCTAGTTGATTCTTGTTCCCATGAGTTGTTTGATCACAAAATCCCTATGCATAGGAAGTGGGTTAGACTTAAATGTGCTTGCCATGTGATTCATGATGCTCTTGTTATGTTTCAATTCTTATCTTTTATGTGAGCATCATTGAAATCATCATGCCTAGCTAAAAGGCATTAAAGAAAAGCGCTTGTTGGGAGACAACCCAACACTTTTACCTACTGTTTTTGTGTGTTCAAATGATTATGCTACTGTATTGATCATGTTTTATTGCTTTTGTTTCAATAAAGTGCCAAGTAAAGCCTTTGGGATCATGTTGGGTAATAGTTGACTTGATTCTGTCCAAAAACAGAAACTTTTGCGCTCAGTCCAGGAATTTTGAAAATTCACTGGAACGTGATTTTGATCTGAATTATTTTAAAGGTGATAGATATACAAATTACCCAGGTTTTCCTATTTTTTCAGAATTTTTGGAGTAGCAGAAGTATGGTAGTTATCCAGATCATTACAGACTGTTCTGTTTTTGATAGATTCTGTTTTCAATGCATAGTTTGCTTGTTTTCTAGTTTCTATGGCTTATATTGCTCGATATAAATTGTGGAAATGATATGCTACAGTAGTAATTGTGTGGAAACAATTATGAATCTTGTCTTTGACAGTACCAAAAGTGAAATGGTTTGCTCTTTATCATACTAACCTATCTCACAAAGTTTCATTAAGTTTTGTGTGATTGAAGTATTCAAGTTTTGGGTGAGATGTCGATATGAGGAGAATAAGGAGTGACAAGACCCTAAGCTTGGGGATTCCCAAGGCACCCCAAGCTTATATTCAAGGAAGATCCAAGCAACTAAGCTTGGGGATGCCCCAGAAGAGGCATCCCCTCTTTCGTCTCCAACATTATCGGTAACCTCACTTGGAGCTATGTTTTCATTCGTCACATGATATGTGTTTTGCTTGGAGCATCAATTTATTTTGTTAGGATTTTCTTGCTGTTATTTAGAATAAAGTTTTGCATCTTTATTTTCAATAAAAATGTCAAGGATAGCCTTCACCATGCTTATTTTACAAGTCTACATGTTGCTGTTTGAAAACAGAAAGTTTACCGCTGTTGCAAAAAATCCCTAGAAAATTCAGAATGAGATAAAATGTTGATTTTTTTTTTCAAAATAAGCTCTGATAAATTTTCTAAAGTGTGGTAATTTTTTCAGAACTTTTGGAGTTAGAGAAGTATTGATAATCTTGCATTCTTTACAGACTATATTAGTTTGGCAGATTGCTGTTATGTTTGCATATGTTTGCTTGTTTAATGATTCTATTTGAGGATAGTAGTATTAAATATGCAGAGGCATTTAATATGCAATGTTGAATAATAATTTTTGTGATTTGCTACAGTAGAGAATGATAAAGTTTTTGCATTGGTTTATACTAACTTATCTCATGAGTTCTTGTTGAGTTTTGTGTGGATGAAGTTTGTAAGATTTAGGGAAACCGTGATATAAAGGGAATTAAGGAGACACAAAAGCTCAAGCTTGGGGATGCCCAAGGCATCCCAAGATAATATTTCAAGAAGTCTCAAGCATCTAATCTTGGGGATGCCCCGGTAGGCATCCCACCTTTCTTCACCAACAATTATCGGTTAATATCGGTTGATCCTAAGTTTTTGCTTCTTCACATGATGTGTGTTATCCTTGGAATGTCATTTTATTTTGTTTTGCTTGCAGTTTTAATAAATTACTTAGATCTAAAAGTTTTTAAATAAAACAGAGTCCACAAATAGTTACCAGGGAGGCTAGGTAAGCGGCACGCACATCCCGTCAACGAAGCTCTTTTCTATGGAATTGCTCTAGTGCTTCACTTATATCTTTTTGAGCACGGCGTGCTTTAGTATTTTCTAAGAAATTCTCTCTTGCTTCACTTAAATTAATTTGAGATAAATAAATATTATGCTCATGATCTTCACTTATATTTGTTTGAGCTAATCAAAAGCAACACATGAAAATTAGTCCCAAAGTGATAGATATCCAAGAAGGATATAATAAAAACTTTCATGAAGATCATTGGACAAAATAAACTTATTTCCTTGTAATAGTTTTGAGATATGATGATGTGATATGTGAGTCGTGTTGATGAGTAATTATGCTTTAGTAGGAATATTGGTGTTAAGGTTTGTGATTCCCTATCCAAGCACGAAAGTCAATAGTTATGCAATGAAATTATATCCTACTTGTGGTGCATTATTCGGTGTTAATTATGCTTAATGCTCGCTTATGAGATTATTCGTTTCTTGGTTGGTCGCTTCTCAATCTTTTGCTAGCCTTCATTTTGCACTAAGTATGATCACTACTTGTGCATCCAAAATCCTTTAAACCAGTTTTGCCACATGAGTCCACTATACCTACCTATATGCGGTATTCTTTTGCCATTCTAAGCAAATTTGTATGTGCCATATCTAATTTTCAAAATAAATTTCTCTTTTGCGTGCTCGTACCGCTTGCGAGGCAGTGAGGGGTGGCCAATATTTTCCATGCTAGATGTGTTATTCTCACGATGAGTGTTTATTCACTTGTCATTGCACGAGAGTAAGGCAAAGGTATTAGGGATGCCTAGTCCCGAAATGAAAAATTAATTTACTTTATGTTGTGAAATAATAAATTCCTTGGAAAGTGTTGGTATGGAGGGCAACCGTGGATACGGCTAGCCATGGAAAGTGAAAGTATGGTTGAAAAAGGAATAAACTTTATTTTCTATTTGGGAACCGCCTATGATATATCTAGCATGGAAAGTGTTGGTAGCTCTAAGTCATTTTCGTTGGTGGGAAAAGTATGCCTCTCAAAATGATTTTTATCTCTCAATTTTCACTTTGAGCTCTAGCACCTCTACAAATCCCTACTTCCCTCTACAAAGGGCCTTTCTTTTACTTTATGCAATTTTTATTTTTAATTTGAGTCTCCATCTTCTCTTATAAAGCACCAACTAGGAGGCACTATGATCATACTTGAGCACTGGGTGTAGCTAATATGCGAGTGTGTTTCATGAATGGATCAATGATTGAGCATGATGGGCCAGGGATAACTTATTTTAGCATTGATATTTTCAAAGACATGGTTGCTTGTTAGTATGCTTGAGTATTAAAGTCCTTATGTCAAAACTAGACTATTGCTTTGAACCATATAAAAGTCCAAATGTCCATGCTACATAAGAAAAGAGTTTATGATGAATATGATAGGTAGCATTCCACAACAAAAATTCCATTTTCAATTGCTACTTTATCATGATAAGTTTTATGAGAAAGAGTTGCTGTTATGATGCTAGGAAAAGTGATTGGAATTATCATTGATCAAACTTATGCACTTTGCTAGCATTCTCACTTCATAAATTATTTCTTTTATCATTTACCTACTCGGGGACGAATAGGAATTAAGCTTGGGGATGCTGATACGTCTCCAACGTATCTATAATTTATGAAGTATTCATGCCATGTTTACAACAATTTTATATGGTTTTGGTACGATTTGCATGGAACTAACCCAGACTGACGCTGTTTTCAGCAGAACTACCGTGGTGTTGTTTTTTGTGCAGAAATGGAAGTTCTCCAAATGAGCTGAAACTTTTTGACGAATTTTTTGGAACAAAAGAGACCCCCTAAGCTTCGTGGGAGGGCCAGAAGAGCCACGAGGAGGGCACAACCCACCAGGGCGCGCTTGGTGGGCCTGGCTTGCCCCGGTGGGTTGTGCTCACCTCGAGGCCCATCTTAGCATGAAACCAACGCCAAAAAATCCTATAAATAGAGAAACCATCATAAGTTACCCTATATCAGAAGTTCCGCCGCCGCAAGGCTCTGTAGCCACCGAAAACCAATCTAGACCCTTTCCGGCACCCTGCCGGAGGGGGGAATCATCTCCGGTGGCCATCTTCATCTTCCCGGCGGCCACCACGATGAGGAGGGAGTAGTCCATCCTCGGGGTTGAGGGTTTGTACCAGTAGCTATGTGTTTAATCTCTCTCTATCTCTCTCTCATGTTCTTGAGATGTCACAATCATGATGTATCGCGGGCTTTGTTAATATAGTCGGATCATATGGTGTTTTCCCCTCTCTATCTTGTTGTGATGAATTGAGTTTTTCCCCTTGAGATTTCGTTGTTATCGGATTGAATACTTTTATGGATTTGAGAACACTTTATATATGTCTTGCAATTGAATACTCGTGGTGACAATGGGGTATCGTATTGATGCACTTGATATATGTTTTGGCGCTCAACTCGCGGATTCCCGAGGTGACATTGGGGTAATCTATGCATAGGGGTTGATGCATGTTCTTGTCTTTGTTTCTCCGGTAGAAATCTTGGGGCACTCTTTGAAGTTCTTTGTGTTGGATTGAGTATTATGAATATGAATTTGCTTTGGTGTTATTTTAGTACGAACTCTAAGATAGATCGAACGGAAAGAATAGCTTTGTGTTATTTTAGTACGAACTCTTAAATTGATCGAACGGAAAGAATAGCTTTGAGGTGGTTTCGTACCCTACAAACAATTTATTCTTATGTTCTCCGCTAGATAGGAACTTTGAGTGATTCTTCATCGCATGTTGAGGGATGGTTATATGATCCAATTATATTAGCATTGTTGAGAGATTGCACTAGCGAAAGTACGGACCCTAGGCCTCATTTTCAAGCATTGCAATACCGTTTTTGTGCTCGTTTACTATTTGCGACCTTGCCATTTTTATTTATTTAGATTATAGAAATATATTTCTACCATCCATATTACACTTTTCGCCATCTCTTGCCGAACTAGTGCACCTATACAATTTGCCATTGTATTGGGTGTGTTGGGGACACAAGAGATTTCTTGTATTTGGTTGCAGGGTTGCTTGAGAGAGACCATCTTCATCCTACACCTCCCACGGATTGATAAACCTTAGGTCATCCACTTGAGGGAAAATTGCTACTGTCCTACAAAACTCTGCGCTTGGTGGCCCAACATGAGTCTACAAGAATAAAGTTGCGTAGTAGACATCAGTAGCATTATAAGATGATCCCTACACTAAATTTCAAGGTAAAAAAGTTCTCCCTGAGTATGCTCCATTGCTACAGTTCGTCGTGTTGAGACACCACATGATGATCAGGTGTGATAGACTCAACGTTCACATACAATGGGTGCAAGACAGTTTTGCACATGCGGAATACTTGGGTTAAACTTGACGAGCCTAGCATGTACAGACATGGCCGCGAAACACTGGAGACTGAAGGGTCAAACATGAATCATATAGTAGATATGATCAACATAGAGATGTTCACCACTGATGACTACTCCATCTCACATGATGATCGGACATGGGTTAGTTGATTTGGATCACGTATCACTTAGATGACTTGAGGGATGTCTATTTAAGTGGGAGTTCTTAAGTAATTTGATTAATTGAACTTAATTTATCATGAACTTAGTCCTGATAGTATTTGCATATCTATGTTGTAGATCAGTGGCTCGTGCTACCATTCCCCTGAATTTAAATGCGTTCCTAGAGATAGCTAAGTTGAAAGATGATGGTAGCAACTACACGGACTGGGTCCGTAAATTGAGGATTATCCTCATTGCTGCACAGAAAAATTATGTCCTTGATGCATCGCTAGGTGAAAGGCCTGCTACAGGAGCAGATGTTGATGTTTTGAACATCTGGCAAGCTTGATCTGATGACTACTTGATAGTTTAGTGTGCCATGCTTTACGGCTTAGAATCGGGACTTCAAAGACGTTTTGAACGTCATGGACCATATGAGATGTTCCAGGAGTTGAAGTTAATATTTTAAGCAAATGGCCGGGTTGAGAGATATGAAGTCTCCAACAAGTTCTATAGCTGCAAGATGGAAGAGAATAGTTCTGTCAGTGAACACATACTCAAAATGTCTGGGTATCATAATCACTTGACTCAGCTGGGAGTTAATCTTCCAGATGAAGGCTTCGTGATGAACTATAATATGCAAGGGATGGACAAGACAATTCCCGAGCTCTTCGCAAAGCTGCGGAGGTAGAAATCAAGAAGGAGCATCAAGTGTTGATGGTTAACAAGACCACTAGTTTCAAGAAAAAGGGCAAGGGAAAGAAGGGGAACTTCAAGAAGAATGGAAAGCAAGTTGCCACTCCCGGCAAGAAGCCCAAAGCTGGACCCAAGCCTGAAACTGAGTGCTTCTACTGCAAAGGGACTGGTCACTGGAAGCGGAACTGCCCCAAGTATTTGGCGGATAAGAAGGATGGCAAAGTGAACAAAGGTATATTTGATATACATGTTATTGATGTGTACCTTACTAATGCTCATAGTAGCGCCTGGGTATTTGATACTGGTTCGGTTGCTCATATTTGTAACTCAAAACAGGAGCTACGGATTAAATGAAGATTAGCTAAGGACGAGATGACAATGCGCGTCAGGAATGGTTCCAAGGTCGATGTGACCGCCGTCGGCACGCTACCTCTACATCTACCTTCGGGATTAGTTTTAGACCTAAATAATTGTTATTTGGTGCCAGCGTTGAGCATGAACATTATATCTGCATCTTGTTTAGTGCGAGACGGTTATTCATTTAAATCAGACAATGGTTGTTCTATTTATATGAGTAATATCTTTTATGGTCATGCACCCTTGAAGAGTGGTCTATTTTTGTTTTATCTCAATTGTAGTGATACACATATTCATAATATTGATGCCAAAAGATGCAAAGTTGATAAGGATAGTGCAACATATTTGTGGCACTGCCGTTTAGGTCATATTGGTGTAAAGCGCACGAAGAAACTCCATGCAGATGGGCTTTTGGAATCACTTGATTATGAATCATTTGATACTTGCGAACCATGCCTCATGGGCAAGATGACTAAAACTTTGTTCGCCGGAACAATGGAGTGAGCCAATGACTTATTGGAAATAATACATACCGATGTATGCGATCCAATGAGTGTTGAGGCACGCGGCGGGTACCGTTATTTTCTAACCTTCATAGATGATTTGAGCAGATATGGGTATATCTACTTAATGAAACACAAGTCTAAAACATTTGAAAAGTTCAAAGAATTTCAGAGTGAAGTGGAGAATCATTGTAATAAGAAAATAAAGTTTCTATGATCTGATCGTGGTGGAGAATATTTGAGTTACGAGTTTGGCCTTCATTTAAAACAATATGGAATAGTTTCACAACTCATGCCACCTGGAACACCACAGCGTAATGGTGTGTCCGAACGTCGTAACCGTACTTTATTAGATATGATGCAATCTATGATGTCTCTTACTGATTTACCACTATCGTTTTGGGGTTACGCATTAGAGACAACCGCATTCACGTTAAATAGGGCACCGTCTAAATCCGTTGAGATGACACCGTATGAACTGTGGTTTGGCAAGAAACCTAAGTTGTCCTTTCTTAAAGTTTGGGGTTGCGACACTTATGTCAAAAGGCTTCCACCTGATAAGCTCGAACCCAAATCAAAAAAGTGCGTCTTCATAGGATACCCTAGAGAAACTATTGGGTACACCTTCTACCATAGATCCGAAGGCAAGATCTTTGTTGCTAAGAATGGATCCTTTCTAGAGAAGGAGTTTCTCTCGAAAGAAGTGAGTGGGAGGAAAGTAGAACTTTATGAGGTAATTATACCTTCTCTCGAATTGGAAAGTAGCACATCAGAGAAATCCTTTCCTGTGATGCCTACACCAACTAGAGAGAAAGCTAATGTTGATGATCATGAAACTTCGGATTAAGTTCCTACTAGACCTCGTAGGTCGAATAGAGCATGTTCCGCACCAGAGTGGTACGGTAATCCTGTCCTGGAAGTCATGTTATTAGACCATGGCGAAACTATGAACTATGAAGAAGCTATGATGAGCCCAGATTCCGATAAAATGGCTTGAGGCCATGAAATCTGAGATAGGATCCATGTATGAGAACGAAGTATGGACTTTGGTGGACTTGCCCGATGATCGGCAAGCCATAGAAAATAAATGGATCTTCAAGAAGAAGACTAACGCTGATGGTAATGTTACTGTCTACAAAGCTCGACTTGTTGCGAATGGTTTTCGACAAGTTCAAGGAGTTGACTATGATGAGACTTTCTCACCCGTAGCGATGCTTAAGTCTGTCTGAATCATGTTAGCAATTGCCGCATTTTATAATTATGAAATCTGGCAAATGGACGTCAAAACTGCCTTCCTTAATGGATTTCTCAAAGAAGAGTTGTATATGATGTAACCAGAAGGTTTTGTCGATCCTAAAGGTGCTAACAAAGTGTGCAAGCTCCAGCGATCCATCTATGGACTGGTGCAAGCATCTCGGAGTTGGAATATACGCTTTGATGAGGTGATCAAAGCATATGGTTTTATACTGACTTTTGGTGAAGCCTGTATTTACAAGTGAGTGGGAGCTCTGTAGATGACATATTGTTGATTGGAAATGATGTAGAATTTCTGGATAGCATAAAAGGATAGTTGAATAAGATTTTTTCAATGAAAGACCTCGGTGAAGCTTCTTATATATTGGGCATCAAGATCTATAGAGATAGATGAAGACACTTAATAGGACTTTCACAAAGCACATGCCTTGACAAAGTTTTGAAGAAGTTCAAAATGGATCAGTCAAAGAAAGGTTTCTTGCCTGTGTTGCAAGGTGTGAAGTTGAGTCAGACTCAAAGCCCGACCACTGTAGAAGATAGAGAAAAAATGAAAGTCATTCCCTATGCCTCAGCCATAGGTTCTATCATGTATGCTATGCTGTGTACCAGACCTGATGTGTGCCTTGCCATAAGTCTGTCAGGGAGATACCAAAGTAATTTAGGAGTGGATCACTGGACAGCGGTCAAGAACATCCTGAAGTACCCGAAAAGGACCAAGGATATGTTTCTCATTTATGGAGGTGACAAAGAGCTCGTCGTAAATGGTTACGTCGATGCTAGCTTTGGCACTGATCCGGATGACTCTGTCACAAACCAGATACGTATTTATATTGAATGGTGGAGCTGTCAGTTGGTGCAGTTCCAAGCAGAGCGTCGTGGCGGGATCTACGTGTGAAGCGGGGTACATAGCTGCTTCAGAAGCAGCAAATGAAGGAGTCTGGGTGAAGGAGTTCATATTCGATCTAGGTGTAATACCTAGTGCATCGGGTCCAATGAAAATCTTTTGTGACAATACTGGAGCGATTTCCTTGCAAAGGAATCCAGATTTTAAAAGAGAACCAAACACATCAAGGGACGCTTGAACTCCATCCGTGAACAAGTCAAGGAGGGAGACATAGAGATTTGCAAAATACATACGTATCTGAATGTAGCAGACCCGTTGACTAAGCCTCTTCCGCGAGCAAAACATGATCAGCACCAAGACTCCATGGGTGCTAGATTTATACAATGTAATCTAGATTATTGACTCAAGTGCAAGTGGGAGACTGAAGGAAATATGCCCTAGAGGCAATAATAAAGTTGTTATTTTATATTTCCTTATTCATGATAAAGGTTTATTATTCATGCTAGAATTGTATTGATCGGAACCCTAAATACATGTGTGAATACATAAACAAACACTATGTCCCTAGTGAGCCTCTACTTGACTAGCTCATTGATTAAAGATGGTTAAGGTTTCCTAACCATGGACATGAGTTGTCATTTGATAACGGGATCACATCATTAGGAGAATGATGTGATGGACAAGACCCATCCATTAGCTTAGCATTATGATCGTTCAGTTTTATTGCTATTACTTTCTTCATGTCAAATACATATTCCTTCGACTATGAGATTATGCAACTCCCGGATACCGGAGGAATGCCTTGTGTGCTATCAAACATCACAACGTAACTGGGTGATTATAAAGATGCTCTACAGGTATCTCCGAAGGTGTTTGTTGAGTTGGCATAGATCGAGATTAGGATTTGTCACTCCGAGTATCGGAGAGGTATGTCTGGGCCCTCTCGGTAATACACATCATAAGCTTGCAACCAAACGACTAAGGAGTTAGTCACAAGGTGATGTATTACGGAACGAGTAAAGAGACTTGCCGGTAACGAGATTGAACTAGGTATGAAGATACCGACGATCGAATCTCGGGCAAGTAACATACCGATGGACAAAGGGAATTACGTATGTTGTCATAACGGTTCGACCGATAAAGATCTTCGTAGAATATGTAGGAGCCAATATGGGCATCCAGGTTTCGCTATTGGTTATTGACCGGAGAGGTGTCTCGGTCATGTCTACATAGTTCTCGAACCCGTAGGGTCCGCACGCTTAACGTTCGATGACGATATAGTATTATATGAGTTATGTGATTTGGTGAGCGAATGTTGTTCGGAGTCCCGGATGAGATCACGGACACGACAAGGAGTCTCTAAATGGTCGAGAGGTAAAGATTTATAGATAGGACGATAGTATTCAGACACCAGACGTGTTTCGGGGGGTACCGTGTACTTATCGGGTCATCGGAAGGCACTACAAAAAAATACACTTTCGTGATGATACGTGTTTGTCACAGTAGGTCACGTTTTCTGTCATGCATGTACATCCATGATGATTTTATGACAGAATCAAGATAGTCATACCTATGCTATCGTAGAAGTGTTCCTTGACATTACTAAAATTATCATCACGAAAGTGTCCACTTCCATGACGATAAATGGCACGCATGGAAGTGCTTTCGTCAAGGGTAACCGACATGTGGCATCCACCGTAACGGGTCGCCATTAAGCTATCGGGTTCTGGTTTGGATCCGATAACCCGTTAACAGCCCGTACCAATGGGGATTTTCCACGTGTAAAATTCTCAATGGCCAGAGGAACCACGTGTCGGCTCACCATTGGTACAAATGTCATCCACTCATTGGACCGGAGGCGCCTATGATACATCGACACGTGACACGGCCCAACTGAGGCCCATTCCGGTGAAAAGGCCGGCCCGTTTGAGTTGGTCAAAAGGTAGCGGGCCGGCCCATGGAAGTCCTGTTAACGACATGTTCGCATATAGCCCATTTACAGCCCGCTAACTCACGGCCCGTTACGGCCTATCGGAATTAGGCCCAATAGCGTCATCTGGGCCGTCCAATATGATTCCAGCCCATTGTAACTTCCGGCCCATGTATGGCCCATGACATCTTGTGGCCCATACGAGGCATTTGTAACTCTAGGCCCATTAAAGGCCCGAGGTGAATCTGACCCATAATGAACAGTGTATCACTTTATACCCTTAACGACCCATTATTCTATCGGCCGTTTCCAGCCCGTGTTAACTTTCGGCCTTCTAAGGGCCCATTTATTCTTGGGCTCATTTCCAGAATTCGGTTACTTATGGTCCGTTACTGGCCTGTTCCACTTGTGGGCCAAATTCAGCCCGTGGTTACAGTCGGCCAGTTAACCCGTTGGGCTTTTTTCATAGCATCATCAAATACAGCCTATTAACGGCTCGTTATGGTCGGGCCATAAACAGAAGATTTCCACTCTAGCCCGTTTACGGCCGACTTTACGAACCGTTATTGGTCCACGAATAGTACGGCCCATGTTTGGCGAAATGATTATACCGCCCATAGAAATTACACGGCCCATAGAAGGCCCATGGATCCTATGACCCGTAGAAGGCCCATGGATCCTACGACCCGTAGAAGGACCATGGATCCTACGGCCCGTAGGAGGCCCATGGTCACTACAGCAGGTAGCAGGACCATGGTTACAACGGTCCGTGTGTTTCCATGGTTATTGTGGCCTAGTTACAAAAATAGGTTATTGTGGCCACCAGAAAAAGACGGAAAAAGAACTGCAGTGACTACAAGCAAACAACTAAACAAGACAATAAGGAAATAAATAAGCAAGCAACTAACGCTAGGCTATTATGGCTATTACACATATTACATCCACTGGGCATCAAAGTTCACCATCAGTGCAAATATAGGGAACGAAGCAGCATATTACATACACTGACCGTCTAAATTGGCCACCAGTGCAAATAAATGCGGCAGCAAAACAAGTCCTAACTGAAACAACTTTAGAAGAGCTCAAGAAACGTTATCTTGGGTTTCCACCATGCTGGCAATAAGCTTAGCAAGCTTATTAGCTTTCTCCTGTTTGGCGCTAAAATCCTCCAACGCTTGCTGTTGCACCAGAAAGTATGCATCTGAATTCTCCAGGGACTTTCGCAGCCCTTCGGCTTCTTGTCGCAGCACAGCTGATCTATGTCTTTCAGCTTGTAGTTGAGACTCAGGAAACCAAACTGATTCAGACAGTGAGTTCGAATAGCTTGTGCCAGCGGTTGTGGCCAGTAACTCAAACACTACACCAAGACAGGACTTTGGGGTTGTCTCACTGTCCTCATGATAGTTTTCCTTAGCTGTTTTATCAGCATTGTTGGAGACCAACAAGGATGTCTCACTATCCCGAACCTTATCTGCATTACTTCCTTTACCATTGCTTAATAAGGCACTCTTCCCCAATATTCTATCAGCATTCTAAAAGAAGAAACAAGCAGACACATAACATGTTTAGCATGTACTAGTATATGAAACTCATTTCGGTGAACTAGTTCATTAGTAAGGTGGACAGGATTAAACTACCAAGTCTTCTATCTCCAAGTAGTACATAATAAAATCATCAAACAAACATATATCTATGTCCTATGGTCACTGCATTGTCTTGCCAAATCAAAATAGAGACACGGTTCAAATCATACCAGTTCAAGACAAAGCAGCACTGAAAGAATACAAAGAGTGGGAAACTACACGGCACCACAAGATTTCAGATGGGTACCATGGGTCTACATGTACAACAACACTATTGGCTCTGTTGTGATGCTAGTAATGTGCATGATATGAGAAGTCAACTGTATACACAATTGCAATTGAAATCAACAGAGCTATTTATAAGAGCAAACCTGTTAAAGAAACATGCGTAAACATACCTGTTGTGCCATTGGAGTTTCGATTGGACCCTTCAATTTAAAAATAAGTTTGTATGAGTAAATACAGTGATACAAGAGCAAAGCAGTATGCACGATAGCAATGGAATCTTAAATGAGAACAGTTGTTCTTCAGGTTTAAGCACTTGTTCTACACAAATAGAGTACAGTAATATGCAACCATATAGTACTTAAAAATAAAAAATGAGCTCATAGACCTTACCACATTCTTGGTTCGGGACCAGTACAGAACAAGGCGTTCCCAGTCATCGTCCAGTAAATGTGTCTCAGGAGAACGTAAGGGAATTTGATGAGTTTCTTTGCCAGTGAAGTACGTTTTCTTCAGTAATTCTGATACTCCCACCAAAGCATTCTTGAAGATAGCAGAGGTATTAGCACAGGTTGCCTCATCCTGAGTTTCCAAATCGGTGCTTCTCTATAGAGAAAAATGGGAAATTTTCTTGTATTATAACCATCATGGAGGTAGAATGTATGGTACAAAGCAAAGTAATTGCCATGAATAACATTACTTACACATAACTCCTGAACGAACACCTGCAACTAGAATTTTCCTTCATCTTCAATATAATATTTCCATGATGGGAAGATACGCACATAGGATTTAACAACATCAAATGCGATAGATGCTAAACTACGAATGACTGGTTGTGCTTCCTCCACAGTAATAAGTGTACTAACTGGTGGAGTTGGGGTTCGCCGTGGTAGTACTGGCACTTTGGGCACTGTAGCTGCCTTACTAACTGCTCTTGTTTGGGAGCTCTGTGGTGGAGATGGTGCTGTGTCAACAGGAACTGGGTTACTATCTGCTGGGGTTGGGGTTAGATTGGGTGAAGCAGGTTCTCTGTCCATCGTAGTAGGGGTACAAACTGCGAGAGTCTGGGTTATGTGTGGTAGGGCTGGTTCTTGTGCATGTACAACCGGGGTGCTATCGCCACCAAGAGGTAGCATTGTTTTATTTGAAGACCGTGTTTTTACTCCGCTAGATACTGCCATCACCCGCTCCAATTCAAATGGCTGATAAATAGGAAACATAGTTGAATGTACAGACCTTGTATGAGAGACAGATGCAATAGATAGTGTGGAAAAAAGAGGGCATGAAATAGTTGACATGTATATTGTTTAACTAAAAAGGATAGCATGGCATAATTTCACATATATGATGTCTATCTAAACTGGGTAGCATAGCATGACATAATTCAAAGATATGATGACTAACTAAACAGGATGGCATGAGATAATTATATGATGTCTTTAGTAAACAGGTTCGCACAACATAATTCATATACATGTTATCTAAGTAATCAGGATCGCATGATTTAATTCACATATGTGATTTATATACTAAGTAGAGGGCATTCGCATATATGATGTCTGAACTAAGAACATGGTGTTGAATATTGTGTATATGATGTCTAAACTATGCAATGCAAGACACCATATGCATGATATGAGCAGTATAACTGTGCCAAGTTAGAGCATACACCTCGGTGGGGGATAGGACTGGTCATCTGTCTCTGAATCCATCTCTGAGGAGCTATCGGGACCCAACCAGAGATCTGCTTCGACAGGTAGCACTGTCTGCTCTGAAGACCTTGTTTTCACTCCAGATTATTCCATCGCCCACTCAAATGGCTGATTCACAGGAAGAGTAGTATAATGTACAAACATTGTCGATAACTGGAAATGTAATGAAGAAAAGGATGGGCAAGATATCATTCAAATATATGATGCCTGGTTAAACAGGATGGCATTGCATATTTCACATATATTATGGCTGGCTAAAAGAGATGAGACTGCATAATTCCCATATATGATATAGAAACTAAACATGTGGCATTACAGAACATGTCTAAACTAAGCAGATGGCATATATGATGTCGAAAGTAGGCACTGCAAGGCAACATATGCATGATATGACCAACATCATCATGCCAAGTTAGAGCAAACACCTTGGGGGGTAAATAGGAGTGGTCAGCTGCGTCTGAATCCGCCTCAGAACAGATATCTTCCTCTGGATTACAATCTGGAGAGGGGGGGGGATAGGGTTTGCCATTGAACCCACCATGGAGCGATGTCTACATGACATTGTATTGTCGCGCAAAACTCTTCTCTTTTTCTCTACATGTTCAGCATGACTGTGTACAATATCTGACATGCATACAAAAAAATATAGTGGAGCATGCATAAATCTAGAGTGATGGTAACAACGAGTGGATGGATCCAAAAATAATGATAGCATGCTGATGATAGCTTTAATTTAATAAAAAGACAGACGATGATTGCTTTACTATTTGTTTCCCACCCAACATGAACAACATAGGCATACCCTAGGTGAACCAGATAATAGACAGAGATACTATTCATTGCTGCCTCGATATGCGCCCCACAAGTAATTTTAAAACTCAAGGTTGAACATTAATTTGGACCTGACTTGGAGTCTAAGAGGTGAACAGGACTATAAAGTAGCAGGTAATATTAAGCAATGCATAACATAAGCAGAAACAAAAGAGTGCGACCTCTCTTGTGGACCCGTGTACTCCTCAGGTTCATCTGCTGAGTTGATGGTGGTGATGCAGTTGAGGTTGGTGCCGGCGGCAGGGAAGGAGATCTGAGGTGGCGAAAGACGGCCAGGAGTCGTGATGTCTGGTTTGGTGGATGCTTCTGTCGATGGAGCAGCTCATGTGAGGTGGACGACGTCGCGGCAGGAGCAGGACAAACCACACAAAGTTTTCTTCGACACCTACCTGTAACTGAACTAATTCTGTAGGGGCTCCTTTGGCTTGCAGGATTCTAAAAACGCGGGGATAGTAAAGACACCGGAATAGGATTGGAATGCATGTGGGAAAGAGAGCATTTGTAAACACAGGATTTCTGTGAACTTGGGTGTTTGGTTCACAGGAATTGGAAGAGCACAGGAATGCAAAGAAACATGACCAAATTAAAGTGAAACCATATGAAAGCGTGTACAGTTAGAATGTTATTCTGCCACTAATGCACTTGGTCTTGTTTTCATGCATAGGATTTTGAAAAGTAGGCCCAGGTGCATATTTTGCTCCATTCCTTTCAACAAAATGCATGAATAATTGAGTAGTAGAGTGCCATAGGAAATATTCCTATTGCTATATTTTTCCTTCACTTTTTCCTTTGAACCAAAATAGCCCTAATGGATCGACATGAATGTACAGTAATAAGTGATGCTACAAGTGTACAACCTCTTTGCCATAGCCGTGTCGACCTCAACATCATTGGGTTGGTCGCTGAAGAAGTTGCGGTAGAGGTGGATGTCGGAGGTGTGGAGGAAGATCTGAGGAATCTGTAGACGGCGTCCAGGGCACTGCTCTGTTGTGATGGATGGTTCCATTGTTGGAGCAGCTCCGGCGAGCTGTAAGACGTCGAGGCTGAAGCAGTACAAGACAGACATCGTTAATCTCAAGTGGGGTTCTAATAGCATCTCCAATAGATGATGTAAAATACATTACGAAAAAGTGATAGATGTAAAATTTACATCACCAAAAAACACCAGACTACAACAGATGAGGTAAAAACTATTGACTCTGAACTTAACTATCGAAACTGAAATTTACTGTGGAATCTGAATGTTACTGTCGACTGAAGGCACTGGTAGCAGAGAGGCACTTCACATGTAGTTTAGGCCGCTCGAGCACTAGTAGTAGAGAAACAGTGACCTAAATCAGCAGGCGATCGACGGGGAACATAGTAGCAGATAGCAGCCAGAGCAGCATCGCCTGGAGGAGCAGCGCGAACTAGAGCCAGAGCAGCAGCCCGTGTACCTGTAGCAGTGAAAGGATCGATATAGTTGACTAGAGGGGGGGTGAATGGGCAACTAACATTTTTTAGCTTTTCTTGACCAAATTAAACTTAGCATCAAAATAGGTTGTCTAGATATGCAACTAGGTGAGCAACCTATATGATGCAACAACAACAAGCACACAAGCAAGCAAGGTATACAACATGATATAAGCTTGCAGAAGTAAAGGTAAGAGATAACCAAAAGTGGAGCCGGTGGAGACGAGGATGTGTTACCGAAGTTCCTTCCCTTTGCGAGGAAGTACGTCTCCGTTGGAGCGGTGTGGAGGCACAATGCTCCCCAAGAAGCCACTAGGGCCACAGTATTCTCCTCACGCCCTCACACAATGCGAGATGCCATAATTCCACTATTGGTGCCCTTGGAGGTGGCGATCAAACCTTTACAAACAAGGTTGGGGCAATCTCCACAACTTAATCGGAGGCTCCCAACGCCACCACGAAGCTTCACCATAATGGAATATGGCTCCGCGGTGACCTCAACCGTCTAGGGTGCTCAAACACCCAAGAGTAACAAGATCCACAAGGGATTAGTGGGGGGAATCAAATTTCTCTTGGTGGAAGTGTAGATTGGGGCCTTCTCAACCTATCCCTAAAAAATCAACAAGTTTGATTGGCTAAGGAGAGAGATCGGGTGAAAATGGAGCTTTGAGCAACAATGGAGCTTGGGGAGGGAAGAGATGGTCTTCTTGGAGAAGAAGACCCCCTTTATATAGTGGGGGACAAGATCCAACCGTTACCCACCCACTCAGCCCGTGAGACGCGGTACTACCGCACATGCTTGCGGTACTACCGCACACGCTTGCGGTACTACCGCTCGTGCGGTAGAAGCCAGGTGAGGTCCTGTTGCACTAGGCAATGAGCGGTAGAACCGCCGGAGTGGTACTACCATGCGCTCCTGCGGTACTACCGCAGGGTAGGGCTCAACTGGGCTGGGAAAAGGCACAGACTAAATAAATTTCGTCTGTGACTACTTCCGCTGAGTTTGGGACGTGCAAAAATCCGGCACGGTACTACCGCTCACAGGGAGCGGTATTACCGCGTAGGGGTGGAAGTAAAAAATTACTTCCGTGCCTACTTCCGCGGCGCCAGTGTTCTGGGCTAGAGGCAGCGGTACTACTGCCCGTGAGGAGTGGTACTACCGCGTGGCGCGGTACTACCGCTCGGCAGGGCGGTACTTGTAACATCCCAAATTTTCAATTTGGAATATTATGCATTAGATCATCATTGCATATCATATTTTATTGCATTTTTGGTTTGATCCTAAAAATTCTACGCAACTCAAGGACCCACGGAGAGAGAGTTGGGGATTTCGTAATTTTCATATTTGAGTTTTCTCGAATTTTGAAAAGAGGATCGTTTGGTTTTAATTATTTTCTCTTCGAATATTTCTTTTACAAATAAAAGAAAGAGGATAAAATGACTTCCTCAAAATAAAGAAATATTGGAGATTTAATATTAAAATCAAATAAGAATTTTATTCGGAATTTTATCGCTATTTTATTTGAATTAGGAAAAATATGCGTTTTCCAAAATTGCATTAGAGTCCCAAATAAATGTTCACCTTGTCCGGTAGATTTTTAGAGGACGGGGAAAATTTATTTCATGATTTTTGGAGTCCATTTAGTATTTCTTTTATTCGTTTTTCTGCGTGGAATATTTTTTTTTTAAAAAAAGGGAACCGACTTTGGGCCGTATCCGCCCGGGACTCCGCCCGGGGGAGGCTTTATAAGCCGCGAGGCCGAGGCCGTAGCCCACCAGCCCGACCCCGCCAACCCTAGCCACCCCGCCGCCGCCGCCGCCGCCTGCGCCGCGCGCCGCCGCCGTCGCCCCGCCGCCGCCGTCGCCCTGCCGCCCCGCGCCGTCGCCCCGCCGCCGCCGTCGCCCCGCCGCCCCGTGCCGCCACCCGCCGCCGCCCCGCCGCCGGTCGCCGCCAGACCCCGCCGCCACCCGCCGTCGCCGCCGCCGCCGTTCGCCGGACCTCGCCGGAGGTAGCCGCCGCCGCCTCGGTTTTCGCGAGAAAACTGATCGGTTTTTTTTCGAAACCCTAGATGCATTTTTTTTATTTTAGATCGTTTTTTTTTCTGGTTTAGTTATTTAGCGAACGCCCGTTCGTTCGTTCGTTCGTTCGTTTTAACGAACTGTTTTCACCGTTTAGCCGCAGACAGCGAACATTCGTTCGCTAGTCTGTTCGTTAATTTTTCTTTTTCTCGGATTTTCCGCGATTATTTTCGATCGCGATTTCTGATCCGATTTTCGTTTTAGTTTATCTTTTCGCTCGTTTATCGGAATCAGGCGATTCAAGCGCCTAGAGTTTCGTCTCGAAGCCCTCTTTCTGTTTAATCAACTTAAACAAGTTTTTGCTACTGTAAAATTTGACTTTAGTCCAGATTAGTAAACGAAGCTTGTTTCTTTCGCAGTTTGAATTTCGTTGCTTTGTTTGTTTTGATTTTTTTTTGCAAACCGGAGTTCTTAAGTTGAACATTCTGGTTAGATCTTCTTATTTGAGTTTTACTTGTGCTTTTGTTTGATTGCTTATTGTATGCTTGTTTGTTTGCGATAGAGTACCCGGAGTGCGAATCGTGCTACTACGAGTCTCTAGGTTTCACGGATCGTCAGCAAGGCAAGTAACACTTTGATCATACCTCTTTACTACCCAGTTTTATTGCATTAGATCAATCCTCAAACAATTGCATGGTTAGGATCTGATTAAAATTGTGGGTTTGGGAAGTAGTTGAGGTAGTACCTATTCACCTGTTTATTATCAAACCTATGGGAGTTATTTCTACGTTGCTTATATTGCTATGCTATGCTCGTAGACGTGGATTGGGTTTGAGTGTATTCATGACAGATGTGAGTATTGTTAATTAATGGTTAACTTAAGGTGGCAACTTTAATACACATCTAGGTGGATTGAGGCACCTGGGGAATCCAGTGATTGCCTGTATTTTAGGAAATCCCGGGGTACCGTGTGATTCTCCTATGGACTGCCACCCAGGCTCAAAGGGATCATAAGATTATTCATGCTGGAAACTTCCGTGTGCAGCCACATGCCATTATGGGCTCTGGCATAGTTGAGTAAGTTGTGGGAAACCTTTCCATGATGGGCTAGCAGATGTAGGGGATTGTAGGTGTACAGGCCTATCTATCGGTTAAGGGGACCTCTTCGGAAAGACTGTGTCTCGGTCATCCGTTTCTCAAACATCATGTAGTGCGAGAAATCCAACGGAGGAGATCGAGTCTTGTGGGGAAAAGTGCACAAACCTCTGCAGAGTGTACAAACTAATCATGGTTAGCCGTGTCCCCGGTTATGGACATCTTGAGTATCTGGTTCTTGGATTATCATGTGGATCTCATCACTCTAAATTAATTTTGTTGGGCTTATTAATTACCTTTTAATTGGGATTGAGATGGGGTTTACCATTCTCAATGTTTTCAACCTACTTTGTAGTTAAATGAAATATATTCCTTTGTTGTAGGGAAAAATTGGCTTTCCGCAAAACATATTAACCATACAGCCTCCACCAGCCATATATGCATATAGTGATAGCTTTATTCTGTTCATTACTCTTTTGTGTTGCATTGCCAGCATATTCCATGTGCTGACCCGTTTTTGGGCTGCAACGTATCATGTTGCAGACTTTTCAGACGACGAGTAAGGTGCCTTAGGTCGTGATCTTTCACTCAGTGATGCCGTTGGAGTTGATGGACTCACTTTATCTTCCAAGCCTTCCGCTGTTATCATATTAGATGGCCTTAAGCCATATTTATTGTAATAAGTTCTCTTTTGAGACATTCGATGTAATAAGTGTGTGATTGCTACTCTGTTATAAATCCTTCAGGTACTATGCGTGTCAGCATTACCGATCCAGGGATGACACTGATGCACAGAGATCAGACTGTTTGAGGTCTGGTCGCTACAGTACTACCGCGGGCCCCTGCGGTACTACTGCTCCCTTGAACAGTACTACCGCGCGCCACAGAACCTATAACACTTGGAGGCCTTCATCTCGCAGCAACAAGGATAAACGGACGATGCTCCAAAGAAGCGAAGGAAAGGTGGTGCAAAGGAACAGATGTGTATGTGTTGATTCCACCCTAACCTTTCCGAAGTGGACCCCCTCTTAATAGTACGGCTTTCCTATGACTCAAATCCACCGAAAAGAAACGTAGAGAACCGCCGTCTTCGATAGGCTCCGAGGGGCACCGAATCGTCTTGTGCCTAGAACATGAGATATCTGAAATGCTCAATGCACATGATTAGTCCGCAAATGCATTGTCATCAATCACCAAAACCACATAGGGAGAAATATGCCCTTACAATCTCCCCCTTTTTGGTGGACTGATGACAATACGTGATTTGCACATAGGGATATAAACTGAACATAAGCAAACCCAACATCTATAAAATATAGACAAGCTCCCCCTAGATGTGTGCACTCTATAGATATGCTTTGGACTGCACGGCACACATACTAGGATCACACTCCCCCTATATTTTATAGACAAGGCAAAACTTGCAATAATATAAGTGACAATAAGCATTGAGGCAAGGTAAAGTAAGTGAGCATGAAGTAAAGGGCACAAGATAACATAAGCTCACAACCTACTAAACATACTAGACAATAAGATAAACTTGAGGGCATATGTCTCACCCCATATGATAGCATAAGTCTCCTGGTCTCACACGCACACCGACACAAACCAATAAACCAAAGCAACGAAGGTTCAACGAAACGAAAGCAAAGAGACACAAGACTCGCAAATCCTACGCTCTCTCCCCCTTTGGCATCGGGACACCAAAAAGGCAGAGAGGACACCTACGACGCAGGTGGTAGCTCCCACTGACGTGATCACCCATCAAGCTCCTCATCTGTCTCAGCAGCAGGAATGGACTCCCCATCTGACTCAGTCCACTGATAGCCCTGCTTCGCCATCCAGGCAGCCTCAGGAGTGATGTTCTTCTCTGACCCTCTCGAGACTTGCTCGCCAAGCTTCCTCAAGATCCTCTTGTCACGCCGGCGACTCTCCTTCTGAACAACGTGGGCCTGGTACTACCCCTTGGCCTGCATGCAGAATAAAGACTTCATCTTGGCCTTGAGCATCTTAGCCCAAGATGGTTCAGAAGAGGGAGGTGCATACCCCTCAGAACTGTCCTCAGCCTCCTCCTCCTCAAACTCATCCTCATCCACATCCATACGAGCAGCCTCGGCCTCAGCCCGGGTAGTGGTGTTAGCCCACTTGTTCTTCTGGCGTAGCTTAATGGGCTCATGGCGAATCCAGTTGGGAGCAAGAAACTCTTCTCCCGGAAAGAGCTTCTCCCAAGTCTTCGAGATCAAGAGGAACAAGTAAGGTCCATAGATGGGCACCTTATGGTGGAACACAGCAAACTGAAGCTCACTCCACATGACATGAGAGACTTCCAGAGGTTCAGGAATTTGACAACGGGCTTCCTCACACATGATCATCATGTCCACGAGATAGGAGTGCACCTTGTCCTTGTCGCCTATGCGAGGAAACAGAGAGTTGCGGAAGATCCGATGCATGATGTCAAGAAACGGGTTCAGCACAAACGACTTCTTGCCACTTGGGAGTGTCTTCTCAACAAGAAAGGGTTGAAGCTTGTTCTTGTTAGCAGACTCTGGGTTGGCATGTGGGCGGGCACCAACGGGCACATCAAGCCCCTCATCACGAATGTTCAACATATCCATGAATTCCTTCCATTCAGCAGACATCCTCTTGCCATTTGTCGTCCAACTCATGGTCCACTTCTCATCCATGTGGAAGTGGACTGAAGCAAAGAACTGAGCCACCAGCTCCGGGTCAAACTCAAGGTGGAAAGTGATGATCTCCTCAATACCAAACTGCTCCACCAAATCTAGGGGCTCACCAAAATATGCTCGGTTCTTCTTCAGATGGTCCATGTCAATCCACTGAACTGGCACATAGGTGTTCTGCTTGGCCTTGATCACATCTAAGAAGATGAGATTCTGTTGCTTGGTCCAGAACAAGTCATTTCCCCTTGTGAGCTCTCTAGGCTTGACATAAGGGTTGAGCATCCTTCGAATCAAAAACTCCGCTTGAGGCATTTCATCCATGCCGATGTTTGGCTCCTTGATCTTGGTAGCTGTGGTCTTGATGTTGCGTTGTGGGGCACTGGAGCCCTCCGGAGCTTCTTGGTTGCGAAGGCGCTTGGAGCTCGTGTCACGGCTGGGATTCGAGCGCCTGGCATTGGAACTAGAGCCACCACCTATGACACACACGCACAAACACACGAGAAGAGCGAGAAGGATTATTGCAAAGACCACGGCCAAAACCGAACAAAACAAGTAGAAATGAGATTGAGTGTGACAAAACAAGGTAATCTATATGTTAACCGTAGTACTGCACCATGAGGCGGAAGTAAAAGTTGCATCTGCTCTAGCCGCGGTAGTACCGCTCCAGCGGAGCGGTAGTACCGCATGGGGCGGATATCACTAGAGCAGGCGGTAGTACCGCACAGGTTGAATCTCGCCAGAACGGATCTAGGAACATCCGTAAAATTGGATCGGTACTACCGTTGATCAAAACTACATTGTTGCAACACACCAAATAGCATATCTACTACATTAGCACTCTCCTACAATCTCCTCTTGCAAAGATTAGCCAAAAATCTCAAGAACTACACATGCATCTCCCAAAACCTAGAAGCACAACAACGGGGCAAAAAGAGAGGGACTAAGGGAGATACCGGGTTCCACGGCAAGAGGGCGAGGTGGGGATCGATCCCACCGGTTGGAATGCGAGGAGAGTGGCCGGAGACGGAGATCCGGCGATGTCCTTCGGCACCGTTCTTGGGCAGGAGAGAGAGAAATGCTGTGAGGGGAAGAGACGAATGGGTATGGGGGAGTTGGAACTCCCCCTGCCCGCTCTTAACCCCCACGCGCTCGCAACAACGTGGTAGTACCGCGGGTCATCGTGGTAGTACCGCCCGGGCGGAAGTACCGCACACAGGGCGGTAGTACCGCTCTTCCAGCGGCAGTAAAAAATTACTGCCATGATGGAAGCGGTAGTACCGTGCCGGGGTTGCAGCTGCGCACACACAGATGCCACCCACCTCCCGCGGTAGTACCGTGGCTATCCACGATAGTACCGTACACCGGAGAAAGTGCAAGTTTTGAAAAGACAGAAAAACACGACCTTTGCAATGCACACTTCGAACAACCGGACACGCAAAAGAGCACAAACGAAGCAACTAAAACACACACAAGGCCAAAAAGAAAGCGAAAAAGACAAAGAGGACCAAACACGAACCAAAACCTCTCAAGAGGAGAGGGCGGTGGCCGGAGCCACCTATGTTTGAGTCAATTGGTATGGCACCACGAAGAATTATCATTGGGCCCATGACCAAAACTTGTCTATGAAGCACAAGTACCATCTACAATGGTGAATGTGAAAGAATTGATCAATTTATACATAATGGGGGAGGGAAAGTTCATTGAGATAACAACACTCCCCCTATGTCCATGCCTACACCTAAACAAAACATCAACAAGAGTATGGTGGGGTGTGCAAAGGTTCAAGCCACATTTCTCAAATCAATGATATTTAGCTCATGCCTTAACTCGTGAAATCTTGCTTCATCCAAGGGCTTCGTGAAAATATCTGCAAGGTTATCATGAGTGCTGACATAGTTGAGCTCAATCTCCCCTCGCCCAATGTGATCCCGGATGAAGTGATACCGAATCTCAATATGCTTCGTCTTGAAGTGTTGCACCGTGTTGAGAGAAATCTTGATGGCACTTTCATTGTCACACCAAAGAGGCACTGTGTCACAAATGACACCGTAATCCTTTAAAGTTTGCCTCATCCATAGAAGTTGAGCACAACAACTACCGGCGGCCACATATTCCACTTCGGTGGACGAGAGAGACACACAACTTTGCTTCTTAGAAGACCAACTCACCAAGGAGCAACCAAAAAATTGGCACCCTCCGGAAGTTGACTTCCTATCCACTTTGTGTCCTGCCCAATCCGAGTCTGAAAAGCCCACAAGGTTGAAGTTATCTCCTCTTGGGTACCATAAGCCAAAGTTTGGGGTATGAGTCAAATATCGAAAGATTCGCTTGACCGCCACATAGTGGCTTTCCTTAGGTGCGGCTTGAAACCGCGCACAAATTCCCACACTCAACATGATATTCAGTCTAGATGCACAAAGGTAAAGCAAGGAGCCAATCATGGAATGATATGCCTTATGATCCACTACTTTACCATTGGGATCTATGTCAAGTTGGCATTTGACGAGCATTGGAGTGGAAGCCGGCTTGACATCACTTAGCTTGAATCTCTTGAGCATGTCTTGAGTGTATTTGGCTTGGTTGATGAAGGTTCCTTCTCTTCTTTGTTTGATTTTGAACCCGAGAAAGAACTTCAACTCTCCCATCATGGACATCTTGAACTTCGAGGTCATGAGAGCGGCAAACTTCTCATTGAAATCTTTGTTAGGAGAACCAAAGATAATATCATCAACATATAGTTGGCATACAAACAACTCCCCTTTGACCTTCTTAGTAAAAAGAGTGGGGTCGATTTTCCCAATTTCAAACCCACGATCTTGCAACAACTCGGTAAGGTGCTCATACCATGCACATGGGGCTTGTTTAAGGCCATAGAGTGCCTTATCGAGTTGGTACACATGATTGGGGAACTCGGTATCCTCAAACCCCGGGGTTGTTTGACATACACCAACTCAATAATAGGAGCATTAAGAAAAGCACTCTTCACATCCATTTGTTGCAATTTGAAGTTATGATGAGAGGCATAAGCAATCAACAAACAAATAGATTCAAGGCGAGCAACGGGAGCAAAGGTCTCACCGTAGTCGATACCCTCGACTTGGGAGTAGCCTTGTGCTACCAAACGAGCCTTGTTGCGAACAATAATCCCATGAGCATCTTGCTTGTTCTTGAATATCCACTTGGTTCTAATGACATTATGGTTCTCCTTTGGCCTTGGCACCAATCTCCACACCTTGTTGTGCTCGAAGTTGTTGAGTTCTTCATGCATGGCATTAAGCCAATCCGGCTCCTCGAGCGCCTCATCGACCTTTTTGGGGTTCAACACAAGAAACAAACGCGTGATGTTCATAATAGTTTGCTAATTGTCTACGAGTGCTTACCCCCTTTCTTAAGCTTCCAAGCACATTCGTCATGAGATGATCTTTGGTAGTGAGCTTGGATGCAATTTTGGCGGCACGACGCTCCAATTCCTCCTCAGGAGAGAGTTGAGGAGCGGTAACTTGATCATCTTGAGCGTCGTCTTGAGCTTGTTCTTGATCTTGAGCTTGCTCTTGATCTTGAACTTGCTCGGTGGTGAGAAATTGACCTTGGGCATCACTTGGTGGTTCACCACCATCTTGGGGTTGATCATGCCCTTGATCTTGTTCATTTGGTTGAGGGCCTTCACTTTGTTCTTCGGAAGCATGTGGGTCTTGAGTCGGTGATGGTTCCACTTGAGTGGAACATTGTCCTTCTCCTTCAGCCACAAGGGGTTCCTCAATGGGTAGGATATGACCAACACTCATTCTTATTATTGCTTGGGGAGGAATTTCATCACCTACATCACAAGTACCACTTTGCTCCACTTGGGAGCCGTTATTCTCATCAAACTCCATGTTACACGTCTCCTCAGTGAGCCCGGTGGACTTGTTGAGGACACAGTAAGCATGAGAGTTTGTAGCATAACCAACAAATATGCCCTCATGAGCTCTAGCCTCAAATTTAGACAAACGAACACCTTTTTTGAGAATGAAACACTTACACCCGAACACCCGGAAGTACTTGAGGTTGGGCTTGTTGCCGGTGAGTATCTCATATGGAGTCTTGTTCAAGCCTTTGCGGAGATAGAGCTGATTGGATGCATGACAAGCGGTGTTGATGGCTTCGGCCCAAAAGTTGTATGGAGACTTGAACTCCGCCATCATGGTCCTTGCCGCATCCATCAACGTCCGGTTCTTCCTCTCCGCTACACCATTTTGTTGAGGGGTGTAAGGTGTGAAATATTGATGCTTGATCCCCTCATCACTAAGAAACTCATCCAAGGTGTAGTTCTTGAACTCGGTGCCGTTGTCACTTCTTATCGTCAAGATCTTTGCATTGTGTTGACGTTGAGCTTCATTTGCAAATACGATGACGGTTTGTTGGGTCTCACTCTTCCTCTTGAAGAAATATACCCAAGTGTATCTTGAATAATCATCCACAATCACCAAACAATACTTTCTACCCCCAAGACTATCAAAGGGAGGCCCAAAGAGATCCATGTGAAGGAGCTCCAGGGGCCTCTTCGAGTAGATGATAGTCATGGGTGGGTGAGCCTTCTCATGTAGCTTTCCTTCGATACAAGCACTGCAAGCACGATCTTTGGCAAAACTAACATTTGTTAGTCCATGAACATGGTCCCCCTTGAGAAGACTTTGCAAAGATCTCATATTGACGTGGGCTAAACGGCGATGCCAAAGCCATCCCACGTCAACTTTAGCCATTAGGCATGTCGCAGTCTTAGTGGGTCGCTCCGAAAAGTTAATCACATAAAGACCATTCTCGACATGCCCAACAAAGGCTACTTTAAGAGTCTTGCTCCACAAGAGGGCCACGGTATCAATATCAAAGAAAGTGGCAAAGCCCATGAGTGCAAGTTGACGAACGGAAAGTAAGTTGTATGCAAGGGACTCAACAAGCATGACTTTCTCGATCATGAGATCATGAGAAATGACAACCTTGTGAAGACCCAATACCTTAGAAGATGAGGCATCACCCCACTCGACATTGGTGGGCATAGATGAAATCTGGTGCACGCCCACCACCAAGTCCTTGCTTCCGGTCATATGATTTGTGGCTCCACTATCAAGCAACCATGATCCTCCACCGGAAGCAAACACCTACAAGAGATCAATGCTTGGTTTTAGGTACCCATTTTGTAATGGGTCCTTTGATGTTAGTAACAAGGGTCTTAGGAACCCAAATAGACCATTCAATGTACTCATAAGGAGAACCAACAAATTTGGCATAAACATGCCCATCACTAGCATGACATAACACATAAGAAGGGTTAAAGTCGCCGGCTTTGTTGAAAGGGGTGGCATTGCCCTTCTTGACACCACCACCCTTCACATTATTCTTATTCTCCTTAGAAGCACCCTCTCCCTCCTTCACAAAAGTTTGCTTGAGAGGGGGAGGTTGTTTGGCCTTGTCATTCTTCTTCTTGTTCTTGGACTTGGGTGCAAACCCAATTCCCTCCTTGCCCACAACTTCCTTATGATTGCTCAAAAGGTTGTTGAGGTTCTCCTCACCTTGTATGCAAGACACAAGGCCTTTCTCAAGTTGCTCCTTCAACTTGGCATTCTCCTCCATAAGATGCACATGCTCACAACACGGGTTAGTAGCATTTGCATTATCAATTAAAACCATATGAGGAAATGTGGCTTTCTCCTTGGTTAGCTTCACTTGGAGTTGATCATGAGACTCTTTGAGGTTAGCATGAGCACTCTTCAAGGCCTTGTGAGCCTTGTCAAGTATATCAAACTCCTCCTTGAGTCTAGCATGGTCAACCCCAAGTTTAGCCTTCTCGGAGTTGAGCACACGAGATACAATAAGAGCATGATCAAGATCTTTCTTTAATTTAGCATGATCATCGTTGTGTGACTCCTCAAGAGCCAAACGATGACCCGCTCTTCCTCAAGCGCATTAGAGAGATCCGATATCTCATTAGCATAGTCAGGACTATTCCCTTCCATCTTAGAGATGGTTTCTTCGTGAGCCTCGATCATGTCATTGGCTTCACCAAGTTGTTCCAAGAGAGCAACAAAGTGCTTCTTGGATTTACCCTTGAGCTTACTCATAAAAGACTCAAATTCATTTTCCTCCTCCTTCGTCCCCTCACTTTCATCAAGGCAATCCGTCAAGGAAGGATTAGTAATGATGGTAGTTTTGATGTTGGGGCTTACCTTGTTTGTGGCTTTAGCCATGAGGCACTTGGCGGTGATGTTCTCGTTTGGTGAATCGAAGAGGGACACCCCTGGGGTTGTTGCAATGGCAACAGAGGCCATGGCAACCGTCTCACTGTCTCCATCATCATCCTCATTGTACTCTTCTTATGCCACCAACCCCTTGGGAGGAGTCGTCTTGGTGAAGTTGTTCTTGTTGGGGAAGGACTTGGCCTTGTCTTTTCGGATAAGCTTGCCACCATTGTCTTCCCTCTTCTCGTATGGGCACTCCGCAACAAAGTGGCTCACATTGCCACAATTATAGCATGTCCTCACACGTTGCTTGCCCTTGGCGCCACTTGAGTTGTTCTTGTTGAAGTTGGGCCTTGAGTTCTTCTTGATCAAAAATTGCCATGAAGCGAGAGCCATGTGCTCATGATAAGCATATTTTGTATCTTCAGGGAAACATTCTTCTTCTTCCTCTTCACCCTCTTCTTCCACACTAGCCTTGGCCTTCAAAGGAAGGTTGGGCTTCTTTACTCGTTGAGAATGCAACACCGCATTGTCGGCGGTCTTGTCCAAGATCCTCATTGCAACAAACTCATCCAACACTTCACTTGAGGACAAGGCGTGAAAGTCCGGCCTTTGAAGGATGACGGAGGACATGGCCTTATGGTATGGCATCATGGCCTTGAGAAACTTGCGCTTGATCCAATTGTCATCTATATCCTTGCTCCCATGATCTCGCAGTGAGACCGCGAGAGTGGTTAATCTCTGGTAAAGCTCTCGAGGTTTTTCATCTTCATTTATTGCAAACTCATTGGCTTCATCTTGCACCACTTCAAAGTTTGAGCGTTGAATGCTTGTGCTTCCCTTGTAAATGGAAACAACATGTTGCCATGCTTCCTTGGCCACGGTGAAGGGTCGGAGATGCGCAATATCTTCGAGTGGAATTGCTTCTTGGAGAATGAAGAGAGCGGACTCGTTGAATTGATGATCCGCGGCTTCTCTAGGAGTGAAGTTGCTTGGGTCGTGTGGGTAGAAACCTTGCTCAATAATTGTCCAAAGATTAGTAGAACTATGATTTAAATGGCGTTTAAAGCGATAGATCCAAGAGGTAAATCCCCATTTTTCACAAGCTTAGGAGGAGGACCAACATGATTCATATGAGTGGAGGGAACCGGTCCTCCATAAGTAATTGGAGGTTGAACATGGGCAAAGATGCCATTTCCACTTCTACCACTAGTCAAACGAACTTGATCACTGGTAGCTTCCCCCTTGTTGGAGATAGCATCCGTCACCTTGTTAGTGGGATCGACCACTTCCAACGGTGTGGTAGAAACTTTGAGACCATCAAGAAACTTCTCAAGCATGCCTTTGACCTCGGCCATCATGGAGGTTTTCAATGTGTCCAAGGCCACATTGAACTCCTCACGAGAGACCGAGGATCCCCCTTCGGCCTCAGACAAAGTGGGTCTCGCACTGGGGTGCTCCTCCACCTCATCTGTGGTGTCAACCATACTCTTCGAACGTTGAAGTCCTTAATAAAGAGACGAGGCTCTGATACCAATTGAAAGGATCGATATAGTTGACTAGAGGAGGGGGGGTGAATAGGCAACTAACAATTTTTAGCCTTTCTTGACCAAATTAAACTTAGCATCAAAAAGGTTGTCTAGATATGCAACTAGGTGAGCAACCTATATGATGCAACAACAACAAGCACACAAGCAAGCAAGGTATACAACACGATATAAGCTTGCACAAGTAAAGGTAAGAGATAACCAAAAGTGGAGCCGGTGGAGACGAGGATGTGTTACTGAAGTTCCTTCCCTTTGAGAGGAAGTACGTCTCCGTTGGAGCGGTGTGGAGGCACAATGCTCCCTAAGAAGCCACTAGGGACACCGTATTCTCCTCACGCCCTCACACATTGCGAGATGCCATAATTCCACTATTGGTGCCCTTGGAGGCGGCGACCGAACCTTTACAAACAAGGTTGGGGCAATCTCCACAACTTAATCGGAGGCTCCCAAGGACACCACGAAGCTTCACCACAATGAAATATGGTTCCGCGGTGACCTCAACCGTCTAGGGTGCTCAAACACCCAAGAGTAACACGATCCGCAAGGGGTTAGTGGGGGGAATCAAATTTCTCTTGGTGGAAGTGTAGATCGGGGCCTTCTCAACCAATCCGTAGAAAATCAACAAGTTTGATTGGCTAGGGAGAGAGATCGAGCGAAAATGGAGCTTTGAGCAACAATGGAGCTTTGGGGAGGGAAGAGATGGTCTTCTTGGAGAAGAAGGCCCCCCTTTATATAGTGGGGGACAAGATCCAACCGTTACCCACCCACTCAGCCCGTGAGACGCGGTACTACCGCACACGCTTGCGGTACTACCGCAAGGCGCCGCGGTACTACCGCTCCTTGGTGCGGTACTATCGCTCATGCGGTAGAAGCCAGGTGAGTTCCTGTTGCACTAGGCAACAAGCGGTAGAACCGCCGGAGCGGTACTACCGCGCGCCCCTGCGGTACTATCGTAGGGCAGGGCTCAACTGGGCTGGGAAAAGGCACGGACTAAATAAATTTTGTCTGTGACTACTTCCCTGAGTTTGGGACGTGCGAAATCCGGCACGGTACTACCGCTCACAGGGAGCGGTACTACCGCGTAGGGGCGGAAGTAAAAATTACTTATGCGCCTACTTCCGCGTGCGCCAGCGTTCTGGGCTAGAGGCAATAGTACTACCGCTTGCGTGGAGCGGTACTACCGCGTGGCACGGTACTACCGCTCGGCAGGGCGGTACTACCACGGGCCCTGCGGCACCACTGCTCCCTTGAACAGTACTACCGCACGCCACAGAACCTATAGCACTTGGAGGCCTTCATCTCGCAGCGACAAGGATAAACGGACGATGCTCCAAAGAAGCGAAGGAAAGGTGGTGCAAAGGAACATATGTGTACGTGTTCCACCCTAACCTTTCCGAAGCGGACACCCTCTTAATAGTACGGCTTTCCTACGACTCAAATCCACCAAAAAGAAACATAGAGAACCGCCATCTTCGATAGGCTCCGAGGGGCACCGAATCGTCTTGTGCCTAGACATGAGATATCTGAAATGCTCAATGCACACGATTAGTCTGCAAATGCACTATCATCAATCACCAAAACCACATAGGGAGAAATATGCCCTTACAAGCAGCCCGTGTACCAGCATCAGTAGCGCGAGCGAGAGCAAGAGCAGAGCAGCAGCACGAGCGAGGGGGAGAGCAGAGGAGGAGCACGAACGAGGGGGAGAGCAGAGCGGCAGCGCGAGCGAGCGAGAGCCGAAGCAGCAGCAGTAGCGCGAGCGGACGAGAGCCGGAGCAGTAGCACCAGTGCGAGCGAGCGAGCAAGAGCTGGAGCAGCAACAGTAGATCCGGCTGGTATCGACGCCGCCGCCAAAGAGGCCTCGCACTGGGGGAGAGCCGTCGTGGAGATGTCGCCCACGGCGCCGGCTTCGAGGTCACGGTGTCGTGGGGGTGCGGGATGGAGCACCGTCGGCGCCGGGAGGTCGAGTTAAGATAAGGTGTGATGCGATGAGTGTACAACCTCTTTGGTGGTGCCGAGTAGTCCTCGGCTTTGTCCGAGGAGTCGGTGAGGATGCTGTGGTTCCAATGGAGCAGGTTAGGGCGGCGCTGTGGGGATGGATCAGCCGCGGCTATCGTCGGAGCAGCTCCTTGGAGGTGCAGGACGGGGCGGCTGAACCAGCGGGACGACGAGATCGACGACGGATCCTCATCTGGGGAGGTGGATGAGGGACGTTGGGCTATTACGGTGGATGACGTCGTCAGGGAAGAAGCTCCGGCTAGGCAGCGGTGAGGTGGCAGACGGAGGAGGGTGGGGTTTCGTGGCTGGAGCAGAGAGGTTATGGCGGCGTGGGATTTTGAATGGCGAAAAGGAGGCGATGGGAGGGGGAACCATGACTTAGGGATGCGCTTGTGCAAAATGTAGGGTGTGTTACAAAAGTACCCCCACTAATTTGAATAGCGGCCCTTTCAGCACAGGGTTAGAAGCGGGATTTCGCTTGTCGGGATTTGGCAGCTGGAGGGAGTTTTCGCGTGCGTTGTAATTTCGGGATAGCAAGGCGCGGGTTGTGAAGGCGCGAGTTTTGGGAGCAGGATATCTGAATTTTCGGGATAACAAGGCGCGGGTTGAATTTTATTGTACGTACCAAATCAATTCACACTTCCCTCAACGAAAAAACAACAAAAATAAAACTATTCGCACCACACAAAGAGAGAGTCTTGTCCCGTTTTACTGTACAAATGCTATTCAAAGCTATGAATCCATGTTATGTCCAATTAAAAATTTTCGCTGGCTATATATTGCATGTAACCTACTCATACCAACATTTTAGTGCATTCCAAATGTCTATACTACCACTGCAATTCGAACTAAATTTGAATTCGTTTGTCTATTTGAATAAGAATCTACAATCATGATTGTTGCCAACTTAAACCATCATTCGTGTATTATCTTAACAACACACCACATGATTACTATAGAGATAGATATGAACTATGTGTACTATATGAACTCGAATTCAAAATTTTGAATACACTTGATGTTGATTCCAAATAATAGTACATTTGATGTACTAACTAGATATTCATAATCTAATCCATGTTCCATACGTACACCGTGTTTATCACACAAAGTATAGTGCCCCGCCCCCTACATTATGACAAGTATTTAGCCCTGAGCTGCAAAATCCACACATTATCACAAATTATAATCAATGTTCTATATATTATATGTAGTATAACATGTTCATAACCACACCATCTGTATCACCATTATATATATTCATTCATGCATGTGTCGGTTTAAAACACTATGATATCTTCTTCAAATATCCGAAAGCACTTTTTACAATGAATTATGATCTCTACTCGTCTTTTACACCCACACAATCCTCTTCTCTTTGTAGCTACCGCTAACTTTCTATCGTGCATGCACACGCCTGCCCCCCTCCCACCCTCCCTCGGCGTCCCCTCCATCACGCACCTTCATTATTTCTCTTTAGGTCGTTCACCCATGGTGTGTGTAGCCCCCCCGGCTCCTTCTTTCCGGCACACACCGGTTCGATATACCTCTCTAGCCAAGTGTGCCTACCACAAACACACACTTCCCCTCTTCTCTTCTCACCGTCCATGCCCCCTTATGTCCAATACGGTTCCACGCAGGTGCACACTCCCGCCCCTCTTTTGTAACATTCCAAATTTTCAATTTGGAATGTTATACATAGGTCATTCATGCATATCATATTTTATTGCATTTTTGATTTGCGATCCTCGAAATTCTAAGCAACTCAAGGACCCTCGGAGAGAGTTGGGGATTTCACCGTTTTCATATTTGAATTTTCTCAAATATTGAAACAAGGATCATTTTGGTTTTTAATAATTTTTCTCTCCGAATATATTTCATATTAAAAATATATGAGAGGAGATAATATGACTTCTCCAAAATAAATGAAATATTGGAGGAAAAATATTAAAATCAAATAAATGATTTTATTTGGATTTTATTGCAATTTTATTTGAATTAGGAAAAATACGCGTTTTTCAAAATTGCATTATAGGCCCAAATAAATGTTCACCTGGTCCGGCATATTTTTAGAGGACAGGAAAAATTTATTTCGGGATTTTTGGAGTCAGTTTAGTATTCCTTTTCTTTCTTTTTCTGTGCGTCGAAATATGTTAAAAAAAAGTTATCGCCTTACCGGGCCGTGTCCGCCTGGGACACCGACCCGGCCGGCCCTTTAAGAGGCGAGGCCTCGAGCCGCCGCCAGCCCCAGCCCGCCCGCGTGCCCCGCCAAACCCTAAGCCGCCGCCGCCGCGCCTCGCAGCCGCCCGCCGCCGCGCCGCCCGCCGCTGCCCGCCGCCGATCTCCGCCGAGCCGCCGCCGTTGACTTTTAGTCCGGTCGTTTTTTTTCAGAAACCCTAGCCCATTTTTTTAATTATTAGATCGGTTTTTGTTTCGGTTTTCTCGGTTCGGTTAAACAGCGGACGTTCGTCCGTTCGTTCGTTTTAACGAAAGCCGTTCACCCGTTAGTCACAGACAGCGAATGTTCGTTCGTTAGCCTGTTCGTCAGTTTTTCTTTTTCCAGGGCTTTTCGCGATTATTTTCGATCGCGATTTCTGACCCGATTTTCGCTCGTTTATCGGAATTAGGTGATTCAAGCTTCTAGATCTTCGTCTCGAAGCCCTCTTTTTGTTTAACCAACTTGAACAAGATTTTGGTACTGTAAATTTTGACTTTAGTCCAGATTAGTAACCGGATCTTGTTTCTTTTGCAGTTTGAGTTTCGTTGCTCCGTTTGATTTGATTCTTTTTGCAAACCAGAGTTCTTCAGTTGAACTTTCTGGTTAGATCTTCTTATTCGAGTTTTACCCATGCATCTTTGCTTGATTGCTTATGTATGTTATTGTTTGTTTGCGATAGAATTCCCGGAGTGCGAAGCGTGCTACTACGAGTCCCTAGGTTTTGCGGATCGTCAGCAAGGCAAGTAACACATTGATCATACTCTTTTCATACCCAGTTTTTATGCATTAGTAACAACCCTCAAACATTGCCTGATTAGGATGTGATTAACTTGTGGGTATTGGGAAGTAGATGATGAGGTAGAACCTATTGCCCTATTTAATATCAAACCCTTGGGAGTTACTTCTGCGTTATGCTTATATCGCTATGCTATGCTCGTAGACGTGGATTGGGTTTGAGTGTATCCATGACAGATGTGAGATTGTTAATTAATGGTTCAACTTAAGGTGGCAACTTTAATACACATCTGGGTGGATTGCTTGTTTTGGCCACCTGGGGTCATACCAGTGTTGTCCTAGGAGATCCCGGGGATATACCGTGTGATCCTCCTACGGTCCGCCACCCAGGCTCAAAGGGATCATGAGATATTTCATTCTAGAAACTTCCGTGTGCAGCCACAAGCCATTATGGGCTCTGGCATAGTTGAGTATGTTGTGTGACCTCTTTCAGTGGTGGGCTAGCAGATGTAGAGGGAAAGTAGGTGTAACTGTCCACCCGGAGTAAAGAGTTAATGCTTACGAAAGACTGTGTCTCGGTTATCCGTTTCTCAAACACCATGTAGTGCGAGAAATCCAACGGAGGAGATCGAGTCTTGTGGGGAAAAGTGCGCAAACCTCTGCAGAGTGTACAAACTAATCATGGTTAGCCGTGTCCCCGGTTATGGACATCTTGAGTATCTAGTACTTGGATTATCCTATTGTATCTCATCACTCTAAAATTAATTTGTTGGGTTGTTAATGATTACCTTAATTGGGATTGAGTTGGAGGAACCTTCTCAATGATGTTTCAACCACCATGATAGTTAAATAAAATTTATTCTCTTGTTGTAGGGAAAAATTGGCTTTTCGCAAAAATCATATAACCATAGAGCCCCCACCAGCCATATATGCATATAGTGATAGCATTTATCTGTTCATTGCTCTACTATGTTATATTGCCAGCATATTCCATGTGCTGACCCGTTCTCGGGCTGCAACGTATTATGTTGCAGACTTTTCAGACGAGGAGTAAGATTTGCTAGGCCGTTGTCATGCACTCAGCTATGCCGTTGGAGTTGATGGACTCACTTTATCTTCCAAGTCTTCCGCTGTTATCTTATTTAGATGGCCTAAAGTCATATTTATTGTAATAAGTTCTCTTTTGGAGACATTCGATGTAATAAGTGTGTGATTGCTACTCTGTTATAAATCCTTCGAGTACTGTGTGTGTCAGCATTACCGATCCAGGGATGACACTGAGCATAGAGACTTGACCTTCTAAGGTCGGGTCGCTACAAGATGGTATCAGAGCCAGGTTGAATGTAGGACACGACCACTAAGAAAAGCCATAGGTCACTCTTCTCTACCCATTTTTGACTCCTCTCCAATTTCTACTCTTTAGGATGGCGGACTCGAGGAACAAGTTTGCACAACCGGATGAAGACACACCTTTTGGACGACACTTGACGGAAGTCACTAGGTACCTCAACATTGGAATACCAAGCTTCACCGGGACCTACAACGCCACTTTACCAGAAGAGGAGCGCTGGATGATTCGAGTTCAAGTTCCAGGAAGGACATTCACACCAGTTACGGAAACCATAGAGTTTTCCTTTGATGCACCCACCTGGAGTCTAGGAAAGAGCATGGCAGCCCACATCGCCATAGGACGCATCGGCGAAGTGTACCACAAGGATCTCAAGGATACTATCTACCAGATATGTGGGCGCCGAGATGAGCAATGGGGGATAGTCAGCACCAGGAGGGACAGATCCATTGCAGCTTTCATCCAGGAGTTAAACCAGCACATTCGACGTCAGGAGAACCAGATGTGCTCAAGCATGTTGGATTTGAAGAAGGCGATGACCAGGATCACCGAGCTAGAAGAGGAACTCAAGACTACACGCGATGGATATGAGGAGGAAATGACGATACTCATGGAGAAGAATGACGACCTAACAAGGAAGCTAGGAGTTTTCATGGGAGACCCTGCGCCAGGAGGAGAGGGCGACGATTCCACTTGTCCGGAGAACTACATCATCATCGACGACACCGACTCCGACCCTAATGATAGTGATGATGATATGAAGACGAAGCTGGAGCGGATATCATGGAGTCTTCCACCGATCAATATTTCTAGATGACCACCATATGACTAGTAGTATTCCCCCTGTATATAGTAGTAGTCTGAGCACTTTTAACGATAGTTCTAGACTGATTGTATGCCCTTGCTTGACTGAGTGAGTGAAATGATTGTGTTTGTCTCATGTGCATATGGGTAGTGCTTTCTCATTAGAGCCCTTTCTATTCTAATCTCTCCCCTCTAAACCCATCAGATGCCTCCGAGACGTGACACCGGATTTGTCTTTCCATCGGAGATCACCCAGTTGATCCAGCAGCAGAATGCCTTGATGTAGATACTAGTCCAGAACCAAGGCAACAACAACAACAACAACAATAACAACCTGCCTCCAGTTGACAACTTAGCCCGCTTTCTGAGGTTATAGCCGCCGGTGTTCTCCAGTAGCACTGAGCCAATAGTTGCGGATGACTGGTTACGCAAGATTGGAAGGGAGTTGACCACCGCAGGTTGCACAGATGCAGAGAAGGTGCATTTTACTGCACATCAGTTGGATGGACCAGCAGCCTCATGGTGGGAGAATTACACATCCACTTTCCCTATAGCCAACATCACTTGGGATCAGTTTCAGCAAGCATTCCGCACAGCCCATGTCTCAACTGGAGCTATGAGCATGAAGAAGCGTGAGTTTCGCAACTTACGCCAGCGAAATCGTACTGTGGCTCAGTACGTAGATGAGTTTAGTAAGCTGTCTTGCTATGCCCCTGATGATGTGGCCACAGATGCTACGAAGCAAGAGAAGTTTATGGAAGGACTTAATGATGAGATGAGCATGCAGTTGATGGTGGCAACATTTAACAACTACCAGGAGTTGGTAGACAAGGCTCTTATGATTGAAGGGAAGCAGCAGTAGATTGAGAGCCGCAAGAGGAAGTATGGACAAGGGAAGTACAATTCAAGAACTCAGCAGAAGCCTCGTTTAACCCCGAACTCGGGAGGATTTACCCATAACCATGGAGGCCATACCCACAATGGAGGAAGTTCGCATAACCCCAATGGCCACAAGAATGGAAACGGGAATGGAGCAGGCAATAATCAGAACCGCTCTAACCCAGCCACACCCGCCAAGAAGGATCAAAGTCACATTACCTGTTTCAAGTGCGGGAAGACTGGGCACTACGCCAACGATTGGCCGAAATTGAAGAACGGTAATGGCAATGGAAGCGCTGGGAAGAAGCCCAACCCTTTCAACAGGGGACAAGTGAACCACGTAAACGTGGAGGAAGTTGAGGAGCAGCCAGATGCAGTTATCGGTAAGTTTTTGGTTAAGTCCTTTATCGCAATCGTTCTTTTTGATACTGGTGCATCGCATTCATACATATCAAGGGGATTCGTGGATAAGTATAAGTTGCCCACTAAGGTACTTAGGACACCTATGTTAGTAAGCTCACTAGGAGCAGAGTATATGGCAAGTCAAGGATGTTTTCAGATGCCATTGACCATTGGGAGCCATGTTTTCCCCTCAGACCTGATAATTTTGGAGTCACAAGGATTGGATGTGATACTAGGAATGGATTGGCTATCGCTGTATGGGGGAAACATCGATTGCGCGAGTAAGTCAATTTTACTCACCACCCCGGAGGGAAAAAGGATCAAGTATGTTTCCAGGCATGCGCCGAGGAGGACCCAAGTAAATTCTCTCACGGGAGTTGTTCAGGAGGAAGTGCCAGTAGTGAAGGATTACTCGGATGTATTTCCAGAGGAGTTACCTGGCATGCCACCAGATCGAGACATCGAATTTTTGATAGAGCTGTTGCCAGGCACCGGACCAATATCGAAGAGACCATACCGGATGCCCGCAAATGATCTGGAGGAGATTAAGAAACAGATTAAGGAGTTATTGGAGAAAGGTTACATTCGACGAAGTTCATCACTGTGGGGAGCCCCAGTGCTCTTGGTTGAGAAGAAAGATGGATCATTGAGGATGGTTGTTGATTATCGGGCATTGAATGAAGTGACGATCAAGAACAAGTACCCACTGCCGATGATCAATGATTTGTTTGACCAGCTGCAAGGAGCTAAAGTGTTTTCAAAGATCGATCTGCGATCAGGATATCACCAGCTGAAGATCCGGGAAAAGGATATACCTAAGACAGCTTCCACCACAAGGTACGGGTTGTATGAGTATACGGTTATGTCATTTGGATTGACCAACGCCCCTGCCTATTTTATGAGTATGATGAATAAGGTGTTTATGGAGTTCTTGGATAAGTTTGTTGTGGTGTTCATAGATGATATCTTGGTATACTCGAAGAATGAAGAGGAACATAAGGAGCATTTACGTTTAGTTCTCGAGAAGCTCAGGGAACATCAATTATATGCGGGGGGGGGGGGGGGGGGGGGGGGGGGGGGGGGGGGGGGGGGGGGGGGGGGGGGGGGGGGGGGGGGGGGGGGGGGGGGGGGGGGGGGGGGGGGGGGGGGGGGGGGGGGGGGGGGGGGGGGGGGGGGGGGGGGGGGGGGGGGGGGGGGGGGGGGGGGGGGGGGGGGGGGGGGGGGGGGGGGGGGGGGGGGGGGGGGGGGGGGGGGGGGGGGGGGGGGGGGGGGGGGGGGGGGGGGGGGGGGGGGGGGGGGGGGGGGGGGGGGGGGGGGGGGGGGGGGGGGGGGGGGGGGGGGGGGGGGGGGGGGGGGGGGGGGGGGGGGGGGGGGGGGGGGGGGGGGGGGGGGGGGGGGGGGGGGGGGGGGGGGGGGGGGGGGGGGGGGGGGGGGGGGGGGGGGGGGGGGGGGGGGGGGGGGGGGGGGGGGGGGGGGGGGGGGGGGGGGGGGGGGGGGGGGGGGGGGGGGGGGGGGGGGGGGGGGGGGGGGGGGGGGGGGGGGGGGGGGGGGGGGGGGGGGGGGGGGGGGGGGGGGGGGGGGGGGGGGGGGGGGGGGGGGGGGGGGGGGGGGGGGGGGGGGGGGGGGGGGGGGGGGGGGGGGGGGGGGGGGGGGGGGGGGGGGGGGGGGGGGGGGGGGGGGGGGGGGGGGGGGGGGGGGGGGGGGGGGGGGGGGGGGGGGGGGGGGGGGGGGGGGGGGGGGGGGGGGGGGGGGGGGGGGGGGGGGGGGGGGGGGGGGGGGGGGGGGGGGGGGGGGGGGGGGGGGGGGGGGGGGGGGGGGGGGGGGGGGGGGGGGGGGGGGGGGGGGGGGGGGGGGGGGGGGGGGGGGGGGGGGGGGGGGGGGGGGGGGGGGGGGGGGGGGGGGGGGGGGGGGGGGGGGGGGGGGGGGGGGGGGGGGGGGGGGGGGGGGGGGGGGGGGGGGGGGGGGGGGGGGGGGGGGGGGGGGGGGGGGGGGGGGGGGGGGGGGGGGGGGGGGGGGGGGGGGGGGGGGGGGGGGGGGGGGGGGGGGGGGGGGGGGGGGGGGGGGGGGGGGGGGGGGGGGGGGGGGGGGGGGGGGGGGGGGGGGGGGGGGGGGGGGGGGGGGGGGGGGGGGGGGGGGGGGGGGGGGGGGGGGGGGGGGGGGGGGGGGGGGGGGGGGGGGGGGGGGGGGGGGGGGGGGGGGGGGGGGGGGGGGGGGGGGGGGGGGGGGGGGGGGGGGGGGGGGGGGGGGGGGGGGGGGGGGGGGGGGGGGGGGGGGGGGGGGGGGGGGGGGGGGGGGGGGGGGGGGGGGGGGGGGGGGGGGGGGGGGGGGGGGGGGGGGGGGGGGGGGGGGGGGGGGGGGGGGGGGGGGGGGGGGGGGGGGGGGGGGGGGGGGGGGGGGGGGGGGGGGGGGGGGGGGGGGGGGGGGGGGCGAAGCCAAAGGGCAAGTGCGGAGCGCCGTAGGCCCCAGCAGCCTGCGGCCTTGGTTGACGCATGGCGGTTGATTGGACGTGGGCGTCTCCACTTCCCCACACTGCCTCGGCAACTGCCTGACTTGACGAGTCCCTGCTGCATGCAAGGAAAAACCATCATTACCTATGATCGTGGGGGGCGCTGGTTGGCCTTCTCCTGCTATAAATGGGGAGGGGGCAGAGCCCCCGTTGCCCATCTCTTCCCCTTTCGCTCGCTTCTCCCCCTTTGCTCCATTGCCAGTAGTGACACCAATGGCGCCGTCAAAGAGGTTCTCCGCCGCGGAGAAGGGGAAGGCCCCTCGCGAGGGGCCCGGCTCTCTGGTGCCCAAGCGTGGACGCGGCCGTCCCCGCAAGCACACCGCGGCTCCCCGCAGCCGCGGTGGTGCCGCTTTGCGTGGCAGGGGTCGCTCCGGTCGTGCCAGCCCTGTTGATGAAGGGAGACGTGCCGTGGTCGCGTGGCCTCCCCGGCCGCGCTTCCACTCGGTGGAGGTGCCGCCGGAGTTCGTCGTCTGGTCGGAGAACCCGGCCGGCAACTGGCTTCAGCTCTCGCGCTTCTTCGCCGGTGAGCTGCCGGCCTCAGGTCCAGATAGGCTCTGGCTGCAGGTGGACGGCTGCTGCAGCAGGGCTTCCTGGGTCGCGATTGAGGTCTCCATCGTGGGCAACATAGCCCTGGCCCACGGCTGGCAGACGTTTGCCTGCGCGCGCGGCCTAGGCAGGCGGTGCACCCTCCATTTCAAGTATGACGGTGACGCGACCCTCTACGTGAGGGTGTTTGGGGAAGATGGTCGCCGCGCCAGGTGCTGCCCCGAGGTCAACGACGGCGAGGAGGTGCTCGGACTTGGCGATGGTTGTGACGAGGATGAGGGCGAACCCTCCCTTGGTGCCGACCACGCCTCGTCCAGCTATGGCGGCTCTTCCCCCGGTGACAGCTCCAGCAGTGGTGGTTACGACCAGCCGCCGCGCCCGCTTCGAAGGCGGCAGTGGGTCATCTCGTCGCCGTGCCTCCGTGAAGCGCGAGGAGGGGTCTGGCTGAGCTCGGGGCGGCGCCAAGAGCCCGCCCTCGCGGACCGCTGTAGGGGGACGCGCTACTTTTATTTCGTTCTTCCTTTCCTTCCTGTATTAAGAAAGAAACCAGTATGGGCCCCAGAGGGGCGTGCAACAAACTATGATTTCTCAATTATTATGCTATATTTATCATTCGTGTGCTGTGCCACAACATCGTCATTTTATGTAGAGATAACTTAGCTTGACCTGCTCGAAGTAGTCTCCTCCTCACGAGGCGCTTGCTTCCTGGTACCTGTCGAGGCCTCCTTGGCCTGGTAGGCGCTTAGGAACTACAAAAAATTCGTTAGGAGGCTTATCGTTCACCCGAGCCTTGGTCACAGGCGCCGCTGGCCTTGACCCAGCGCTTTGATCACGGTACCCGAGGGGCACGGATTAGGAGAGGTGCGCCAGCTTGTGGGCTCAAACAAGGGTGCCTCGTGAAAAGCAGACGAAAGGCAGAAAAAGGAAAAACGCTCACGAGGGCACCTGTCCAGCCCCCTCGCGAGGTATGCGAGAGAGAGTACGGCTAAACTGGAGACGGAAACAGAGGCAAAAGGCGACGGAACCAAATCAGCAGAAAACACCAGAAGCAAACTTCAATTGAAAGAGGGCGAGCCAACTACGGAAAGCAAATGAAAAGCCGCGTCCGGCACCTAGTCTAGTCTTCATGTCTTCTCACCAGCGCGGAGCTAAGTGCTGCCACTAGGACGTGGGAGGGAGCCCCCGAGGCCCGAGGGCGGCACTCCTGAGACTCCGGGGCGTGTACAGCCCCACTCATTATTACGTGAGAGTGTCACGAGCGGAGACCTTCACAGGCACCGGGCCTTCTTCACAGGCGCTGGGCCTTTCTTCATGGGTAGAACTTCCGGAGGTGCTGGATGTTCCAAGCGTTCTGGATGGGTACCCCGTCCTGTGTCTCCAGGCGCGCGGCGCCAGGCCTGGAGACATGGACGACCTTGAACGGGCCCTCCCACATGGGTGAGAGCTTATGCAGCCCTTCCCTGGAGAGCACCCGCCTCAGGACGAGGTCACCCACCTCGAGCGTCCTGGAGCGGACGTTGCGACAGTGGTACCGCCGCAGCGCCTGCTGGTATCTTGCCGCCCATAGTGCAGCTTCGCGGTGGTGTTCCTCCCCCAGCACGAGGTCCATCCCCTGCATGGCGTCCTGCTGCGTCTCATCAAATGCCAGGACCCGTGCGGAGTGATGCTTGACCTCGTGAGGGAGGACCGCTTCTGCTCCATAGACGAGGAAGAACGGGGTCTCGCCTGTTGGCTTGGTGGAGGTGGTGCGGATGGACCACAGCATGGACTGCAGCTCGTCATGCCAGCCCCTGCCGCAGGCTTCGAGCTTCTTCTTGAAGGTCCTGGTCTTGAGGCCTCTCAGGACCTCCGCGTTGGCGCATTCAGCTTGACCATTGCTCCGGGGGTGCACCACTGAAGCATAGCAAATCTGCGTTCCAAGGTTAGTGCAGTACATTTTGAAGAGATTACTGGTGAACTGCGAGCCATTATCGGTGATGATGCGGTTGGGGACCCCAAAATGGCTCACGAGACCCTTGATGAACTTGACCGCAGAGCCAGCTGGGATGGTGCGGACGGCTTCCACCTCCAGCCACTTGGTGAACTTGTCGATGGCAACGTAGAGGTATCGGTAGCCCCCAGGCGCTCGAGGGAACGGGCCTAGGATGTCCAGTCCCCAGACCACGAACGGCCACAAGAATGGAATAGTCTGGAGGCCCTGAGCTGGCTGATGGATTTGCTTGGCGTGGAATTGGCAGGCCTCGCAGGACCTCACCAGCTCAGCTGCGTCGTTGAGCGCCGTAGGCCAGTAGAATCCGTTGCGGAATGCCTTGCCGGCGAGGGTTCGTGACGACGAGTGGTGCCCGTAGTCCCCGCCATGTATGTCGGCTAGCAGCTCTTTCCCCTGTTCCCTGGAGATGCAACGCAGTGAAACATCATTTGGCCGCTTCCTGTATAACTCACCGTCCTGGATGTAGTATGCCGTGGCTTGCCGGGCCACATGCTCCGCGTCCTCCTCCTTCTCAGGCAGCGTCCCTTGCATCAGGTATTCCCTGAATTCCTTGGTCCAGCATCCCTCCCCAGGCTCGAGCGCCAAGAGTAGACGCGCTCCCGAAGTCGGGCCACAGGCTGGGGCTCCCACAGCAGGTGGCTGCGGGAGCTCCTCCCGAGGCTGCGCTGTCCTTGAAAGCGGTGGTGTCGCCGATGGCTTGAAGAGCCGCTCCTCGAAGACGCCAAGCTCTTGGGGCTGTCGCTTGGATGCCCTTATAGCGATGTCGTCGGCCTCCTTGTTGGTTCCCCGGGGCACATGCTGCAACTCCAGGCCCAGGAACTGCTTCTCCATCTTGCGCACTTCCGCGAGGTACGCCTCCATGTGTTCATCCTTCGGCTCGTATACCTTGTTGGAGAAGTTGACAAGGAGCTGCGAGTCACCCCTGATGGTGAGATGCTTCACCCCCAGTGCCACCGCAGCCTTCAGGCCGGCTATGAGGCCTTTGTACGCTACAATGTTGTTGGAGACCTTCTCGCCCTGCTGGAAGCAGAGCTGCATGGCATAGTAGAGCTTGTCCTGAGTGGGCGAGATGAGCACTGCTCCAGCTCCTGCGCCCTGGCGCGTGAAGGCACCATCGAAATACATGACCCAGCCATCGGGCGCCTCACTTCCCGGCGAGAGGGACCAATCCTCGCCTATTTCAAGCGCCGGGGCGTCCGTCCATTCTGCCATGAAATCGGCGAGCGCGGCTCCCTTGATGACCCTGGTGGTGCTGAACTCCAACTGGAATGCCTGCAGCTCGATGTTCCACTCGGCGACCCTCGGGGGGGGGGGGGGGGGGGGGGGGGGGGGGGGGGGGGGGGGGGGGGGGGGGGGGGGGGGGGGGGGGGGGGGGGGGGGGGGGGGGGGGGGGGGGGGGGGGGGGGGGGGGGGGGGGGGGGGGGGGGGGGGGGGGGGGGGGGGGGGGGGGGGGGGGGGGGGGGGGGGGGGGGGGGGGGGGGGGGGGGGGGGGGGGGGGGGGGGGGGGGGGGGGGGGGGGGGGGGGGGGGGGGGGGGGGGGGGGGGGGGGGGGGGGGGGGGGGGGGGGGGGGGGGGGGGGGGGGGGGGGGGGGGGGGGGGGGGGGGGGGGGGGGGGGGGGGGGGGGGGGGGGGGGGGGGGGGGGGGGGGGGGGGGGGGGGGGGGGGGGGGGGGGGGGGGGGGGGGGGGGGGGGGGGGGGGGGGGGGGGGGGGGGGGGGGGGGGGGGGGGGGGGGGGGGGGGGGGGGGGGGGGGGGGGGGGGGGGGGGGGGGGGGGGGGGGGGGGGGGGGGGGGGCCGAGACCAGGCGGGCGCTAGGCGGGCGCCAGCGCACACAGTGTCCTTGCTTCATCTTTGGTGCTAAGGAGGCAAGTGTAGGCGAGGAGTACCGAGGCATCAGGAGTGTGGGGAAGTGGAGACGCCCACGTCCAATCAACCGCCATGCGTCAACCAAGGCCGCAGGCTGCTGGGGCCTACGGCGCTCCGCACTTGCCCTTTGGCTTCGCCTCGAAGCCAAGCCCGAGCGCGCCTTGGGCCCGGGGGCTACTGTCGGCATTCTAGGAATGGGGGTCCCCAGACTTGCCTGCCTGCGGCCCATGGCGTGGCTTTGCGAGCGGGCCCGTATGGCCCATCTTCACCAACAAGCACTCGAGACCCTCGCGAGGGGCCAAGCCTCGCGAGGCGGACGACACAAGACCTCCGCGGGAGCGGCCTCACTAGGCTGGCTCGCGAGGGGTGGAGAGATCAAGGCAAGGCAAACCTAGCGAGGTTCTCATGACACAAGCCATGACGACCGAGACCAGGCGGGCGCTAGGCGGGCGCCAGCGCACACAGTGTCCTTGCTTCATCTTTGGTGCTAAGGAGGCAAGTGTAGGCGAGGAGTACCGAGGCATCAGGCAAAGGTTTCCATATCGGTGTAACAAGACCAAGACCAGCAGGACGGCAAGACGGAGGTCACCATGGAGCCCAAGGCGGCGTCACCACCAGAGCCTTTTGCAGGCGAAGACCACCTTTAGTCAGGATAGCTTGTACTAGCTGTCCCCTTTCAAAATTGGCCGTTGTGGCATCCCTTCCCGCTCAATATTTGGGGAGAGGACCAGGGCCTCTATAAATAGGATTAGCCACCACAGTAGGAGGCAACGGAGCCTCAGCCATCTCATCTTGGACTAGATCCAACCCATCCTCACACCCACCAAGCACAAGAACACCTCACCTCAGGAGGCTATTCTTCCCCTTGTACTGTTCATCCTCAGCCCGAGAGGCAATCCACCACACCACACTGGAGTAGGGTGTTACACCACAACGGTGGCCCGAATCAGTATAAATCTTGTGTCTCTTGTGTTGCGAGTTCGTCGAGCTAAGCCTAGAGATCCTGGCGAGGCTGAGGGCATGATTCAGTAGGGGGAGATCTTCGTGCGCACCCCAGTGTTCGAACCTTGAGGGTTTTGCCAGAACCCGAGATCCGACAGTAACTACATAGGAAGATCAATCGTCATGTGTTGGGGAAAGGGAGAGACATAAGTAGCGAGGTACGTTGATCGGTGCATGGGGAAAATGACTTATAGTCGACCTAGCTATATGTGGGGAGATCAGTAGGTATACATGCATGCATGTGTTAGAAGAAAATAAGGTCCGAAGAGACGGACAGGGGGAGAAGGATGTGGCTAGGAGGTGGTGCGAGAGGCCTACTATATCGAGGGGGGAGGAGTGTGCGAGTATGATATCGATGAAAAGATGTAGCGACCCGACCTTAGACGGTCAAGTCTCTGTGCTCAGTGTCATCCCTGGATCGGTAATGCTGACACACACAGTACTCGAAGGATTTATAATAGAGTAGCAATCACACACTTATTACATCGAATGTCTCCAAAAGAGAACTTATTACAATAAATATGACTTAAGGCCATCTAAATAAGATAACAGTAGAAGACTTGGAAGATAAAGTGAGTCCATAAACTCCAACGGCATAGCAGAGTGCATGACAACGTCCACTTAAACTTGGTGTCCTTCTTCAATAACTCCGTCATGGGCTTCGCAATCTTGGAAAAATTCTCAATGAATCTCCGGTAATATCCCGCGAGTCCCAGAAAACTACGGATCTCACCTACTGAGGTGGGTGCCAACCACTCAGTGACTGACTGAGCCTTGGTAGGGTCTACTGCTATACCTTCTCCTGATATAACATGTCCAAGAAATCCAACTTCCTTCAACCAAAACTCAC